>PVHO010029521.1:0-23399 GCA_004024885.1 Saguinus imperator | reverse complement strand
TGTCTGGGAAAACCAGGGTCCTCTGTGGTTCTGGAGGGTGAGGATTAAAAGGAAGCCCTAGATAGCCTTAATGAATATCTCCTGACTTCTCTCTGGGACCTGAGATCACTGAACTTTTGCCCGTTTTGAGATCATCTTCCCAGTCATGCCACAAACAGCCTAAGGCTAAGCTTGCCCTGGAGCCGTTGTAGGGGTTGGACGAAGATAAAAGATTAAAAACTGGGAAGGTAGGTCACAGAAGGAAGAGCCCATGTGGGCAGATTTTCATTCAGTTCCTAGTCTTTATTACAGCAGTTCTCTAGGGCTGCAGCCTTAGAAAAGGATTCCTATAACAATGCGGGTACCCATTAGCAGCAGACTGGATAAAGAAAATGTGGTACATATACAGCATAGAATACTATGCAGCCATAAAAAAAGAACAAGATCATGTTCTTTGCAGCAATATGAATGCAGCTGGAAGCCAATAACTTAAGTGAATTAATGCAGAAACAGAAAATCACTATGTTTTCACTTACAAAAAGGAGCTAAACCTTGGGTAAATGGGGGCATAAAGATGGGAACAATAAACACTAGGGACTCCAAACAGAGGGAGGCAGAGAGGGGGGCAAGGGCTGGAAAACTGTCTACTGGGTACTTTGTTCACAACCTGGGTGATGGAACCATTAGGCTCAAATCCCAGCATCATACAATATACCCTTGTAACAAGCTGATGGTGTAACCCCTGAATCTACAATAAGATTATTTTATTTTAAAAAATAAAATCATTATAAAGATTTTTAAAAAGAAGGATTCCTAGACAGGTGCGGCCAAACAAATTTTTTAAAATGTTGACAGGCCTCCCCCACCAGTCACTTGATAGCCCATGTCCTAACATTCCCGACTTAATTCTCTCCAAAAATAAGCTCTACTTTTAGATGGCCCTGTGCTGGGTTCTCCCTGTAAGTTTCTAGGGAAAGGAGCATGAGTTGTCCGGTCTAGACTCTTCCTGGAGTGGGAACCAGGGCTCCTGATCAGACACAAGTACGGTAGGAGCTCCGTGGTCTGCCAGTGTGGCTCCCAGTGCGGTCCCATGCAGGTCCTGGGCGCCGCGCGCTCACGTCTCTGTGTGGAGCCGTTAGGGTGACCCCTCTCCTTCTGGTGCTTTAAGCGGTGAATGTGCTTTGTGTTTGGCTCCCCTGAGAAGGATGCTGTCTTAGGTCTCTTCCCACTGAATGTGTGGTGGGGGCAGAGATCCCCTTGGTCCATCATACTTCCACCCCCCTGGGGTTGGGGCACTGCGAGGGAGATATCCTTGATGGACTCCCTCTATGGAGATCTCTTTTGGTACCTGGACTATAATGAGGATAGGACCTTGGACATTTCTGAGCTTCAGGAAGGCCTGGAGGACGTAGGGGTCATTCATTCTCTAGAAGAAGCAAAGATTGGTCTCACTGTGGCTGTGGTCAGAGAGATATTGGTGTGGGAGCCCTGGAGAGGTATTGGGCAGAGAGGGCGAAATTTACATGTTCTCAAGCTTGACCCAGGCCCACCGCAGTGTTCAGGTGGTTGACCAATGTTACTGTTTATTAAAAATAGCCGGGTGTGGTGGTGGGTGCATGTGGTCGCAGGAGGCTGAAGCAGGAGAATCTCTTGAACCAGGGAGGCAGAGGTTGCAGCAAGCTGAAATTGCACCACTGCACTCCAGCCTGGGTGAGAGAGGGAGACTCCATCTCAAAAAAAAAAAAAGGAAAAAGAAAGAAAGAAAGAAAAAAGTTAAGTGTTCACATTAGTTTAAAGCCACTCTTATATTTAGATTTGCAAGTGTAACTTATATTTGTTTATTTGATACAAATTAGCCTTTCATAAGAAATTCTGGGTTATGCCATCAAGTCACATCTTTTGAAACACATTTCTTTCTTATTGAAACAAAAAGTTTGTAGATCTGTCTGGCATTTTTGGCAAGGTGGCTTTGTGTGATGACTGACGAGGGTTCACATGTCAAAACCCAAGGGAGGCGCATCCCCAGAGAATTCTGCACCAACCACACAGAACATTGTATTTCAGAGGAGCACTGTTGGGACTTTCTTCAGGTGGCAGTCACATCTCTAGGAAGTTTTGATAGGAGTCCTTTCTCACATGTCTACCTTCCCTAGTAGGAAAATTGGTTTATATAAACAGAACTCAGCTGATTAAAAAAACAATAAAGAAATGGTACTTACATTGTCATGTTAAGATAGAAAAGAGATAACTTTTTGTTGTGATAACTGTATGTTTTTTGAACAATATTTTGTTTTTTTCCTGCGAAAGTTGAGAAGCTAAATATATAGATCATGGTCAGACCATACATAAAAATGAAATTTTGACTCAAAATTTATAGCAGTCTGCCCAGAAAACTAGCCCTTTATCTAAAGTAAAGAGACTAGGAAACCAGCCTGTTATGTCAGACTTACAAGAAGTCAGGTTGCTATCTCTAGAGATAATACACAAAGCTATGCATTAACTGCTCGTACAGTCAGCCCCAAATGATCAGGATTTGATCAATAACCAACAGACCCCTAATGTTTTTCTTCACTTCCAACTTACGATGAACCAGAGAAAGCTAAATATGCACCTCCTACTAGTCAAATAGGATGCCCTGCTTCTAGTGAGCCTGCCTACAGCTTCCCCAAGCCAGCAGCCTCCAATCAGGAAGTGCTTGAAGCCTTCCCTTTTTCCCACTGTAAAGCTTTCCCACTCCTCTGCCTGCTTTTGAGTCTCTGTCAAAAAGCAAGTGAGGGTGGCTGACCCCCTTGTTATAGCAAGCTTGGGCCAAGTGGGTTTTGCTTTTCTCATTTGGTTGGTCTTTTATTTCTACAAGTAACAGACAGGAAGATTTAAAGGGGAATCCATCCCTAGTCTTTCATATTATAGTAGTCCCCTTTTTATGTGCTGGGGATGTTTCAAGACCTCTGCTGAATTACCTGAAACTGTGGGTAATATTGAACCCTACATATACTTCCTCTCTTCCTGTATGTATATATAGATACACACACACACACACACACACACACACACACACCCTTTTTTTTTAACTTTATCTTTAATTAGCTTTAGCTCTTTTTTTTTTTTAAAAGATGCAGTCTTGCTCTGTCTCCCAGGCTGGAGTGCAGGGGTGTAATCTTGGCTCACTGCCTCCCAGGTTCAAGTAATTCTTGTGTCTCAGGCTCCTGAGAAGCTGGAACTACAGGCATGTGCCACCACACCTGGCTAACTTTTTAAAATTTTAGTAGAAATGGGGTTTTACCATATTGGCTAGACTGGTCTTGAACTTTTGACCTCAAGTGATCCGCCTGCCTCAACCTTCCAAAGTCCTGGGATTATAGGTGTGAGTCGCTGTGCCTGGCCATGTACTATATATTTTTGATCTGATAACTGGTTTGGCTACTAAGTGACTAACAAGTAGCATCTATTTTTTTTTTTTTTGGGACGGAGTTTCGCTCTTGTTACCCAGGCTGGAGTGCAATGGCGCGATCTCGGCTCACCGAAACCTCTGCCTCCTGGGTTCAGGCAATTCTCCTGCCTTAGCCTCCTGAGTGGCTGGGATTACAGGCACGCGCCACCATGCCCAGCTAATTTTTTTGTATTTTTAGTAGAGATGGGGTTTCACCATGTTGACCAGGATGGTCTCGATCTCTTGACCTCGTGATCCACCTGCCTCGGCCTCCCAAATCTATATCGTGGATATGCTGGACAAAAGAACATTCACCTCCTGGGCACGATGGCACAGGATGATGTGAGATTTCATCATGCTACTCAGAATGGTGTGCAATTTAAGTTGTTTCTATATCAGCCCATATTGGCAATAACTTCTCTCTAATGTTTTTTGTTTTTTATAGAAAATTTTTACTACTGGAGATGTCAACAAAGATGGGAAGCTGGATTTTGAAGAATTTATGAAGTACCTTAAAGACCATGAGAAGAAAATGAAATTGGCATTTAAGAGTTTGGACAAAAATAATGATGGTGTGTCTTTCTTTTGTATTTATCACCAGCTATGAAGAAGCATTTCTCATGCTTCCAACAGTCTAAAGGATGCTTATATAATGTCTCTGGGTTTAGATGATAATTATTATTTGTGTTAATACTTATTTTTCTTAGTAATGTGATTTTTATATAGAGTTCATATTATTTAGTGAAGAAAACTTATAGATAGCTTTTCTTTTTCATTACTTTCAAATGTAATGAATTACATTGCTGAATTAAAAACTGTGGGTAGGACCTGTTGTAAATTTTAACTGTGGAAGATTATGCTGATTTGACTTAAACCTGTAGGTTAAAAATAATAATTATATTTTCTTGCCCTCTAGTTAAGAGAGATTTGTTTTTATCTGTAGACAGGAATGACAATTGTATATTCTTAAATTTTAAAAAAAAACTTTCAGATTATCTTGCATTTGATAGTATTTTTGAAAGAATTAATTTAGAGAAGATACTTTCTGATCCTGGAAATTAGGGAAAAAATAACATTTAAACATTTAAGTATGTGCCTTCTAGTTGTGATCATGACTTCTCTATTTCAATTAATAGATTGGAGTTTGTCTTAATATGTTTTCAGTTGCTATAACATAATATCACACACTGGGTAATTTGTGAAGAAATGAAATTTATTTCTTACAGTTCTGGAGGCTGGGAAGTTCAAAGTTGAAGGGCTGAATCTGGTGAGGGCCTCTTACGGTGTCAGTGTGCTACCTCAGATCTCTCTTCCTCTTCTTATAAAGCCACTAGTCCCATCATGGGGGCCCTACTCTAAAGACCTTACCTAATTCTAATTAGAAATAGAGCCTTGAAGCCCTCATCACCAGAGGCAACCTTTAACAGGAAGAGAGAATTTATAAAATTACAATGCAGCCCCAAACTCCTCCCTACTTGTAAAGAGTCAGGGTTATTTCATTTATAGACTTATTGTTAATGAAACAGGTTAAACAAATAGATTGAGAGGAAATGTGGTTCATATCTGAGGTCAGCAAACTTTTTTGTCCAGAAGTCCAGATAATAAATATTTTAGCTTTGTGGGTCATGTGGTCTCAGTTGTAGCTACTTATCTCTGCTGTGGTACCTCAAAAGCAGCCATGGACAATATGTAAATGAATGGGTATGGCTGATTTCCAATATAACTATATTTACAAAAATAGTTAATAGGCTGTATTTGGCTTGAGGGTTATAGTTTGTCATCCCCTGATTTACACTGAAAATTAAAGTTAAATTCAAAGCAGTTTCCCTCAAACAAACTAAACTCTGTAAATGGTTTTGATGATTGTTCAAGTCCATGACTCTTATCCAGAAAGAAGGTCCTTTCTCCAAGAAAGTCTGTCCTTTTACCACTGATAGTAATTTTTGAGTTTGGGTTGGAAAGCAGTGCTATTGGAACATTTGTCACCCTCAGTAAGTCTTACAATATATGCCCCCAAGTCTACCCTTAGTCCAGTCTTCTAGCAAAATTCAGCTTTCCTTCTTCCCTGCAAACTTTCGTTCCAACATGGACCCTCTGCAGTTCAGTTGCAGATCAGATTGTCTGTGTGCTGTTATGGCAGGCAGTAGCTGAGAGATGTAGCTACCTCAAGATCAATTGCCAGATAATTAGAGGTCGATCATCCCAGTATATAAGTTGTGTACACATCAGCTATTCATTTCATAAAATTCTAAACGAACCAGAGGAAATAATTAAAGATTAAATTTTAATGGTATGTTTGTAGCAAATCTATACAGTGTTCCCTTAATTTACCATGTTTGTTTATTTTAAAACAATGTGGCATTAGAGGTTTATATTTTTATTTTTCAGACTTCCTTAATGTAAAACAGACTTCCTTAATGTAAAACATATACAGTTGATCTTCATTATTTGGGGATTCTGTATTTGCAAATTTGCCTACTCACTAAAATTTATCCCCAAAGTAACCCCAAAATATATATTCACAGTACTTTCCCAGGCATTCATGGACAGGCACAGAGCAGTGAAAAACTTGAGTTGCTGAGCATCCATATTCCTAGCTAGTAGAATAAGGCAACATTCTGCCTTCTTGTTTCAGCTCTCATAATATTAACTAATAACTATCCCTTTCAAGGTGTATTTTGTGCTAGTTTTTGCATTTTTGTATTTTTCTTGGTAATTTGCTTTTTAAAATGTTCTCTAAATGTAGTGCTGAAGTGCTGACTAGTGTCCCTAAGTGCAAGAAAGAACATGGCATGCCTTCTGGAGAAAATAGATGCATTAGATAAGCTTTGCCCCAAATTCAGTGTTAGTGAATCAATAACATACTTTAAATGAGGTGCCTTCAAACAGAAACACAGAAGAAAAGGTTATGTATTGATCAACTGATGAAAGTGTTGTGATCAGAAGCTCACAGGAACCTAACCCTGTATGTCCTGAAGGAACAATGGTTCAGTGTTTGCTAATTCAGTGTTTGCAATGAATATAGAACTTTATAGAACATGATTACTGTGAATAATGAGAATTAACCATATCTTTTTAAGAGTACAGTTCTAAAGGAGAATATTCAGAATGATATTTGCATAATTTCATTGCTAACAGA
Source organism: Saguinus imperator (assembly GCA_004024885.1). Taxonomy (NCBI): domain Eukaryota; kingdom Metazoa; phylum Chordata; class Mammalia; order Primates; family Cebidae; genus Saguinus; species Saguinus imperator. The sequence continues at coordinate 16,851 of PVHO010029521.1, read as the reverse complement.
TGCTGGCTCTCACTGTCCTTACATGATCCAGATTCTCATGCTGCTCCTTCCTTCTCTTCAGGAGGATTCTCTCAGAATCCTGTCTTCTCTCCAAGGTCCTTTCTCTAAGAAAGTCTGTCCTTTCACCACTGACAGTAATTTCTGTCGTCTTCTTTTTCTGGAGAAGTCTGCTGCTCATGCTGCCTCAGCACCAGACCCTGTCTTATTTGTTTTTTTTTTTTTTTAATTCTGCTTCATGTAAAGTAGTTTTAGGATTCTCATGAGCCTGTGAGCTGCTGGAAGAAAATACAGCAGTACTTACATTTATTGCTTCCATTTTATTCTCTCTTTTCTCTTTCTTCCTCTGTTCTGATTGTTCTCCTGTCTACAAACATGCTCTAATTTCCCTAACACTAAAAATTTTCTGTCTTTTATTGTTCTTTGATCCTTGCTCCCTTTATTTTTACTGCCAGATTGTTAAAAGAATAGTTTATTTCCTCATTTTCTACTTCTCTTTAACTCCGTCATATAATACGATGTTTTGCATAGTAAAATGTCTAGTAATTTATTAAAAATGTAGAATTAGGTACTTTTAAAATGCGTACATCCTAGTTTAGTTGAATTTATCTCAGAGTTAGAATATCTTGATTTGGATCTTAGTTCTGCTACTTCTTAATTATATTACTTGGTAAGGCCACTTGAGAAGTCGTTCTCTTTAGAAGATTTTATCTGTAGGGCTGTTATAATTACTGAATTTTTAACAATATGTGTTTATTTATTTAATGCATTTGTTAAATTTTGAATATTGATGTTGGGATAGGCATTTAAGCAAATCTATAACTCACCTAAGTGCATAATTTTGCCCTAATCAGTGTAAAGCTTTGTATTAAATGAGATTTGAAATTCATTATTTCTGTGGTTCTTGTCAGTTCTGAGTTGTAATTTTTGCCCATTTTATTTCTTTAAAGGAGACATCGAGGCTTCAGAAATTGTCCAGTCTCCCCAGACACTGGGTCTAACTATTTCTGAAAAACAGGCGGAGTTGATTCTTGAAAGGTAAGCTCTTCATCTTGGTCAACAGTTGACTTTTTGCTTTAATATCCTGCATTAGAAGTCTGTGTTTCTTAGTGTGGCTTTAAAACATCTCTCTAGTCTTCATTATGTATATCTAAGATCTTTCTTTTTTCCTCTCGTTCATTTTGTTTGTGTACATTTATCTAAAGTGTAGGAATGGGAAGTGTAACCTCAGTCTGGACTCTTTCTTATGGGGCCTCAAGGGGTAGTGGAATGGCAGGAAGTAAGATTTTAACTCCGTAGATAAGGGGCTAAAGAGTTTTGGAGTTACTTTTTTTCATTTGGTTTCTAATGTGACAATAAAATTCATTGATTCAAACTAAGAAGCCTAGCAGATTCATCACATTATTTAACCTACGTGTGACTGGAAAAACAGGAAATCACTAAGCTCTCCTGGCTAACAAAGAAATACCTATTTTAACTTTCAGAAAAGAGATCCAAATTTTAACCTTATTGTCCGGGGCAATCAGTTTGACTATTTAAGCCAGACTTTTTGAGCCTTAATGTTTATTTCACAGGACAAAGCAGTGATCTCTGCAGCACAGGTGCTCTCAGATACTCTGTTACTACAAACACAGGGCAGGGACTGATTTTTTATGATAACATAAAACAGAAAAGGACAGTTACATTGTATTAATATTGTTGTGAATGTTTTTAGCTCTCACGTTGTCTAAAAAAAATTTCTAAATGACTTTGTTATTTATCTTGTTTTATATCTGTACCGATAGCATTTTCATCCCTTCTCTCTCATCATAATTTTTTTGATAGACAGCCGCTCAGTAGGAAGGCTCAAAGCCTCAAGGCTGAGCACATAGTGACTTTTGTTAGCACTGGGTGAGAAGCGCTTTCCTGAGGTAATGGAACCTAAAACATGAAAAGAAGACAAACAGAATTTGGACAGTGACAGATATAGAGCATATAATATTCTGCTTCTAAAGTCAACATTCTTCTAGGAAAGCGAGGGTTTTTCCCTGTCTGTTAGGCCAGAAATCATATTACTACATTTTCTATGACAGCTTTAAGAATAATGCAAATTCTAAGCCCAAGCTTCAGAAGTAGACTAAGAAGTATTAGCTTAGCTACCATGACAAAATACCATAGGCTGGATGCATTAAACAACAGAAATTTATTTTCTCACATGTCTTGGAATTAGAAGTTTAAGATAAGAGTGCCAGCGTGGTTGGGTTGTGGTGAGGTCTCTCTTTCTGGCTTGCAGATGGATACTTTCTCACTGTATTCTCAGATGGCAGAGAGAGAGAAAGACCTTTCTCTTGCTTCCTCTTATAAGAACATAGTCCTGTTGGATCAGGGTTTCATTCTTATGACTTCATTTAACTTTAAGTACCCACTAAAGGTGCTGTTATCTCCAGATATAATCGCATGAGAGGTTAGGGCCTTAACATTTGGATTCCGGAGGGATATAGTTCAGTCCATAGCAAAGAGTAATGAAGAGGATCGGATATTTAAAAGTAGCTACATAATTTTCAATGTAAGTATTTTCTGGGAACTTTTTTTTTAAATTTTGAGACAGAGTCTCACTCTGTTGCTCAGGCTGGAGTGTAATCGCGTGATCTTGGCTCACTGCAACCTCTGCCTCCCAAGTTCAAGCAATTCTCCCTCCTCAGCCTCCTGAGTAGTTGTGACTACAGGCGTGCACCACCATGCCTGGCTAGTTTTTAAAATTTTTAGTAGAGACAGGATTTCACCATATTGGCCAGGCTCATCTCAAACTCCTGACATCAGGTGATCTGCCCACCTCAGCCTCCCAAAGTGCTAGGATTACAGGAATGAACCATGTAATTCATGCCAGGCCAGCAGCTTTATTGAGATGTAATTCACATACCGTAAATTCACTTTTCTAAAGTGTACAATTCAGTGATTTAAAACATTTATTTATTTTTAAATTTACAGAATTATATGTATCATGCACAACATGATGTTTCAAAGTATATATACATTGTGGAATGACTAAGTCTAGCTAATTTACATGATACATCTCATAGTTATGATCTCTGTGGTGAGAACACTTTACATATATTCTCTTAGTGTTTTTCAAGAATATATTTTTAATTGTGGTCATCATGTTGTACAGTGGAGCTCTTGTACTTACTCCTCCTGTCGAGCTGAAAATTTGTGTCCTTTCACCAATATCTCCCCAAACCATACCCCACCCCCAAACTATTCTGGTCTCTGATTCTATGAGATCAACTTTTTTAGATTCCTCATATGAGTGAGATCATGCAGTATTTGTCTTTACCTGGCTTATTTCATTCATGTTGTTGCAAATTACAGGATTTCCTTCTTTTTTATGGCTGAATAGTTTACTATTGTGTATGTATAGCACATTTTCTCTATTCATGCATTGGTGGACACTTAGGTTGATTCCATATCTTGGCTATTGTGAATAGTGCTATAATGAACATGGGAATGCACAAGCCTCTTTGACATACTGATTTCATTTTATATATGTATATCTATGTATACACACACACACACACACACACACACACACACACACACACACACATCCAGTAGTGAGATTGCAGGATCACATGGTAGTTCTATATTTAATTTTTTAAGGAACTCCATACTGCTTTCAATAATGACTGTATTAATTTACATCCTCACCAACAAGGTGCAAAGTTTCGCCTTCCTCTACATACTGGCCAACACTTGTTATCTTTTGTTTCTTTGATAATAATCATTCTAAGTGTGGTATGAGGCGATATCTCATTGTGGTTTTTATTTGCATTTCTGTGGCAATTAGTGATATTGAGAATTTTTTTCATGTACTTTTTAGCCATTTGCATGTCTTTGAAAAATGTGTATTCAGATTTTTTCTCATTTTTACTTAGGTTATTTGTTTTCTTGCTATTGAGTTGTTTGAGTTCCTTAGTTTGGATATTAACCCTTTATCACATGTATGGTTTGCAGATACTATCCCCCATCCTGTAGGTGTCTCTTCACTCTATTGATTGTTTCCTTGGCTGTGCAGGATATTTGCAGTTTGATGTAGTCTTACCTATATACTATTGCGTTTGTTGCCTGTGCTTTTGGTGTCATATCAAAAAAACCATTGCCAAGTCTAATGGTATGGAGCTTTCCTCCTATGTTTTCTTCTAGTAGTTTCATAGTTTGGGGTCTACATTTACTTCTTTAATCCATTTTGAATTGATGTCTGTATACTGTGTAAGATAAGGGCCTAATTTCATTCTTCTGCATTTGGGTATCTAGTTTTCCCAACACCATTTATTCAAAAGACTGTTTCCTATTGTGTATTCTTGGTAACTTTTTCAAAAATCAGTTGCTTGTAAGTGTGTGGATTTATTTCTGGGCTGTCTATTCTGCTCCGTTGGTCTATGTGTCTGTTTTTATGCCAGTCAAAGCAGTGCCCTCAGGACAGATGCACCAAACATAATTCCAGTTTATTATGAGGTATTTGGTTAGCATAAGTTTTTCAACACTTAAAGGTCTAACTTTCCCATAGGGGAAAATTTTTATGCCAGCTCTTTTTTTTTTAATTTTTATTGCATTTTAGGTTTTGGGGTACATGTGCAGAACGTGCAAGATAGTTGCATAGGTACACACATGGCAGTGTGTTTTGCTGCCTTCCTCCCCTTAACCCACATTTGGCATTTCTCCCTAGGCTATCCCTCCCCAGCTCCCCCCTGCTGTCCCTCCCCTATTCCCCCTAATAGACCCCAGTGTGTACCCCCCTCCCTGTGTCCATGTGTTCTCATTTTTCTCACCCACCTATGAGTGAGAATATGTGGTATTCCCTTTTCTGTTCTTGTGTCAGTTTGCTGAGAATGATGTTCTCCAGATTCATCAATGTCCTTACAAAGGACATAAACTCGTCATTTTAGATTGCTGCATAATTTTCCATGGTGTATATATGCCACATTTTCCCAGTCCAGTCTATCATCGATGGGCATTTGGGTTGGTTCCAGTTCTTTGCTATTGTAAACAGTGCTGCAATGAGCCAGCTCTTTTTTTTAAATCTTTATCTTAAGCCCAAACCTCATCAACCATACTCTTTATGCTACTTTAGCTTTGTAGTATATTTTGAGGTTAGGTAATGTGATGCCTCCAGCTTTATTCTTTTTGCTTAAGGTTGCTTTAGCTATTTGGAATCTTTTGTGTTTCCATGTGAATTATAGGATTGTTTTTCTATTACTGTGAAGCATATCATTGGTATTTTGAATAGCAGTTGTATTAAATCTGTAGTTTGCTTTGGATAGTATGGTCATTTTAACAATATTAATTCTTCCAGTCCAGGAACACAGGGTATCTTTTTATTTATTTGTTTCTTCCATTTCTTTCATCAGTGTTTTACTGATTTTCTTAAAGAAGTCTTTCATTTCTTTGGTTAAATTTATTCCTAAGTATTTAATTTTTTTTGTAGCTACTATAAATGAAATTGTTTTCTTCTTGATTTCTTTTCAGATAGTTTACTATTAGTGTATAGAAACACTACCGATTTTTCTTTTTTTTTTTTGATAGATCGGGTCTCATTATGTTTTCCAGGCCTTGAACACCTGAGCTCAGGTGATCCTCCTGCCTCAGTGACTGAGTGACTGAGACTGCAGGCATAATATTTTGCTGTTGTTGGCATTTAATTTTTCATAAGCGTCTTATGATCTTATGTATTCATGTCATATCAGTTGTAATGTTTCCTGTTTCATTTCTGATTTTGTATTCTCCCTTCTTAGGCTAGCCAAAGGTTTGTCAATTTTATTTAACTTTCCAAAATCCAACTCTCAATTTTATTGCTTTTTTCTATTTTTGTCTTTATTTTATTTACTTTTGCTCTGCTTTTTATTATTTTCTTCCTTCTATTATACTAACTTTGGGCACAGTTTGTTCTTGTCTTTGTAAGTCCTTTAGGTAAATGTTAGATTGTTTATTTGAGGTTTTTTGTTTTTATGTATTTACTGCCATAAACTTTGCTCTTAAAACTGCTTTTGCTGTGTTCCATGGATTTTGATATGCTGCGGTTCCATTTTTTTTCATCTCAGGAAATTTCTGAATTTCCATTTCAGTTTCTTCATTGACCCACTGATGATTCAGGAGCATGTTGTTTAATTTCCATGTATTTGTGAATTTGCTGAAGTACGTCTGATACTGATTTCTAGTTTTAGATTATTGTGGTCAGAAAAGATACTTGATATGATTTCACTCTTCTTAAATTTGTTAAGACTTGTTTTGTGGCCTAACATATGATCTCCCCTGGTGTGTGTTCCATGTGCAGTTGAGAAGAAGGTCTAGCCTCTTGCTGTTAGGTGAAATGTTTTATGTCTGATTGGTCCATTTGGTCTAGAGTACAGTTTAAGTCTGATGTTTCTTATTATTTTCTGTTTAGATTATTTGTCCAATGCTTAAGGTAGGGTGTTGAAGTCTCCTACTATTACTGTATTCCAGTCTGTATTTTCAGACCTATTAATGTTTGGTTTTTATATTAAGGTGCTCTGATGTTGGGCTCATATATATTTATAAAAAACAATAGTTATATATTTTATTAAGGGATGTGCAATATAAAATATATAAATTATGACACTGAAAATTCTAAATGAGAGAACTGGAGTAAAAATACTTTCATATAATTTATTGTTATATCCTCTTATTGAATTGACTAGGATCTTTGTTTCTTTTTTACAATTTCTGACTTAAAGTCTGTTTTATATGACATAAGTATAGTTACTCCTGCTTTCTTTTGGTTTCTGTTTGCAATGGAATATCTTTTTCCATTCTTTCACCATCAGTCTATGTGTATTTTTACAGATGAAATGAGTCTGCTTTGGGCAGCATATAGTTGAGTCTTGTTTGTTTAATCCACTGAGACACCATGTCTTTTGATTTGGATAATTTAATCCACTTATTCTCAAGGTAATTATTGATAGGCAAGGACTTAATACTGCCATTTTGTTAATTGTTTCATGGTTCTTTTGTAGATCCTTTGTTATTTTCTTCCTCTCTTGCTGTCTTCTTTTGTGTGTGTGTGGTTAAATGATTTTCTCTAGTGGTATGTTTTGATTTCATGCTTTTTATTTTTTGTGTACCTACTACTGGTTTTTGGTTTATGGTTACCAAGAGGCTACCAAAAAAATCTTAAGAGTTAAAATATTTTATTTAAACTCGATAACTTAATTTTGATTGCTAAACCCCCCCCAAACAAAAATGTCTACCCTTTTACTTAATCCCCTGACACTTTGAATTCTTAATGTCACAGTTTACATATTTTATATTGTATATCTCTTAACAAATTATTGTAGCTATTATTACTTTTAATAGTTTTGTCTTTTATCTTTCCCACTAAAGATATGATTTGCCTACCATAATCACAGTATTAGAGTATTTTGAATTTACCTGTGTACTTTCTTTTATCAGTCAGTTTTATACTTTCAGATGTTTTTGTGTTACCCATTAGCATCTTTTTCTTTCAGCTTGAGGAGCTCCTTTTACATTTCTTATAAAATAGGTGTGGTCATGATTATCTCCCTCAGCTATTGTTTGTCGGAGGAAGTATCTCTCCTACATCTCTGAAGGACACTTTGCTGGGTACATTACTCTTGGTTGGTAGTTTTCTCCTTTAACACTTTGAATATATCATCCCTTTCTCTCCTGGCTTGTCTGCTGCTAACCATTTTGGGACTCTCTTATATGTTATTTGCTTCTTTTTCTTGCTGTTTTCAGGATCCTCTCATTGTCTTTGAGTTTGATTGTAGTATGTCTTGGGGTAGTCTTGTTTGGATTGAATTGGATTAGAGACCTTTGACTTTCTTGTATGTGGATATTTACATCTTTCTCCAGGTTTGGAAAATTTTCCGTTACTGTTTCTTTAAGTAAGTTTTTTACCCACTTTATCTTTTTTTTCTTATTCTTTAACTCCTGTGACTCAAAACTTTGCTCTTTTGGTGCTGTTCCATGAATCTTGTAAGCTTTCTTCATTCATTTTCAGTCTTTATTCTCCTCTGTGTATTTTCAGATAACTGTATTTGAGTTTGCAGTTCTTTTTTTTTTTTCTTAATCACTCCTATAGTTGATACTCCCACATTGTATTTTTATTTTGTTCATTGTATTTTTTAGCCCCGTGATTTCTGTTTGATTTTTTTTCTTTTATTATTTCAGTCTTTTTATTACCTTTTCCATTGTGGTCACTGGTTATTTTTCTAATTTCATTGAATTGTTTCTTTGTATTTTCTTGAAGTTTGCTGAGCTTTCTTAAAATAGTTATTCTGAATTCTTTGTCAGTTCATCTCTGTTTCTTTAGGGATGGTTGTTAGTGATGTCATGTGTTATTGATTGTTATTGATGCTTGTGGCCATGTGTTTATGTTTGTGCATTTGAAGAAGTAGGCACCTATTTCAGTCTTTGCAGACTGGCTTTGTCTGAGAATGCCCTTCATAAAGAATGTCTAGAGATTCTTTAATATTTAATTAAATATCTTCAATATTTTGAAGAATTTCCAAACTGTTTCTAAAGTGACTATACCATTTTATAATCCAGCAGCAATGAATCCCAGTTTCTCCACAGCCATATCAATACTCATTACTGTCCGTCTTTTGACTTTTTGATTTTCATTTTTTTCAGACAGGGTCTTGCTCTGTCATCCCATCTGGACTGCAGCGGTACAATCATGGCTAATTGCAGCCTCAACCTCCCTGGCTCAATTGATCCTCCCACCTCCTGAGTACCTGGAACCACAGGCATGTACCACAATGCCTGGCTAATTTTTATATTTTTTGTAGAGCCAAAGTTTTGCCATGTTGCCTAGTGTATTAGTCCATTCTCATTGCTGCTATAAAGAACTGCCTGAGACTTTATAAGGAAAGAGGTTTAATTGACTCACAGTTTTGCTTGGCTGAGGAGCCCTCGGGAAACTTACAATCATGGTAGAAGGGGAAGCAAACGCATTCTTCTTCACATGATGGCAGGAAGACAAGTGCCTAGCAAAGAGGGAGAATACTCATAAAATCATGAGATCTCATGAGAATTCAATCATTATCATGAGAACATCAGGATGAGGATAGCCTTCCCCATGATTCAATTATCTCCCACTGGGTCTCTCCCACGACATGTGGGGATTATTGGAACTACAATTCAAGATGAGATTTGGGTGAGGACACAGCCATATCATTTTTCCCCTAGCCCCTCCAAAATCTCATATTCTCACATTTCAAAACACAATTGTGCCTTCCCAACAGTCCCCCAGAGTCTTAACTCACTCCAGCATTAACCCAAAATTCGAAGGTCTTATCTGAGACCAGGCAAGTCCCTTCTGCCTATGAACCTGTAAAATCAAAAGCAAGTTAGTTATTATAATTCCTAGATACAATGGGGGTACAGGCATTGAGTAAATACACTTGTTCTGAATGGGAGAAATTGGCCCAAATGAAGGGGCTGCAGGCTTCATTCAAGTCCAAAATCCAGTGGGGCAATCTTAAAGCTCCAAAATGATCTCCTTTGACATAATGTCACACATTCAGCTCACACTAATGCAAGTGGTGGGCTCCCATGGCCTTGGGCATCTCCATCCCTGTGGCTTTGCAGGGTACAGCCCCTCCCCTGGCTGCCCTCACAGGCTGGTTTTGAGTGTCTGTGGCTTTTCTAGGTGCACAGCGCAAGCTGTCAGTAGATCTACTATTCTGGGGTCTGGCGGATGGTGGCCCTCTTTTCACAGTTCCATTAGGCAGTGCTCCAATAGGGAGTCTGTGTTGGGGCTCCAACCCCACATTTCCCTTCTGCACTGCCCTAGCCAAGGTTCTCCTTGAAGACTCCACCCCTGCAACAAACTTCTCTATGGACATCCAGGCATTTCCATACATCCTCTAAAATCGAGGCAGAGGTTCTCAAACTTCAGTTCTTGGCTTCTATGCACCTGCAAACTCAACACCATGTGGAAGCTGCCAAGGCTTGGGGCTTGCACCTTCTGAAGCCATGGTGCAAGCTGTACCTTAGCCCCTTTTCTCCATGGCTGAGATGCAGGGCATCAAGTCCTGAGACTGCACAAAAGCAGCAAGGCCCTAGGCCTGGCCCCTGAAACCATTTTTCCTCCTGGGCCTCTGGGCCTGTGATGGGAGGGCCTTCCGTGAAGACCTCTGAAGTCCCCTGGAGTCATTGCCTTGATTAACATTTCACTGCTTGTTACTTATGCAAATTTCTGCAGCTGCCTTGAATTTTTGTCCTCAGAACATAGGTTTTTCTTTTCTATCACATCATCAGGCTGCAAATTTGCCAAACTTTTACTCTGTAATTCCTCTTGAATGCTTTGCCACTTAGAAATCTTTTCTGCCTGTTACCACAGATCATCTCTGTCAGGTTCAAAGTTTCACAGATCCCTAGGACAGGGGCAAAAAGCCACCAGTCTCTTTGCTAAAGCACAGCAAGTCATCTTTGCAGCCGGGCGCGGTGGCTCAAGCCTGTAATCCCAGCACTTTGGGAGGCTGAGGCGGGTGGATCACGAGGTCAAGATATCGAGACCATCCTGGTCAACATGGTGAAACCCCGTCTCTACTAAAGATACAAAAAATTAGCTGGGCATGGTGGTGAGTGCCTGTAATCCCAGCTACTCAGGAGGCTGAGGCAGGAGAATTGCCTGAACCCAGGAGGCAGAGGTAGTGGTGAGCCGAGATCGAGCCATTGCACTCCAGCCTGGGTAACAAGAGCGAAACTCCGTCTCAAAAAAAAAAAAAAAAGTCATCTTTGCTCCATTTTCCAACAAGTTCCTCAACTCAATCAGAGATCCCCTCAGCCTGGACTTCACTTGTCATATTACTATCGTATTTTGGTCAAAGCCATTCAACAAGTCTCTGGAAAGTTCTAAACTTTCCCACATATTTTTGTCTTCTGAGCCCTCCAAATCTCTAAGAAGTTTCAAACTTTCTCACCGTTTCCCTGTCTTCTTTTGAGCCTTCCAAACTGTTCCAGCCTCTGCCTGTTTTCCAGTTCCAAAGTCACTTCCACATTTTTGGGTATCCTTATAGCAGCACCCCAATCCTGTTACCAATTTACTCTGTCAGCTCTCACACTGCTATAAAGAACTGCCCGAGACTGAGTAATTTGTAAATGAAAGAGGTTTAATTGACTCACAGTTCTGCATGACTAGGGAGGACTCATGTAACTTACAATCATAGCAGAAGGGGAAGCAAACATGTCCGTCTTCACATGGAGAGGAGAAGGAGAAGTGCTGCGCAAAGAGGGAAATGACCCTTTAAAACCATCAGCTCTTGTGAGAACTCACTCACTTTCTCGTGAGTCTCTCTTATGACACATAGAGATTATGGGAACTACAATTCAAGATGAGATTTGGGTGGGGACACAGTCAAACCATATCATCTAGGCTAGTATCAAAATCCTGGGCTCAAGTAATCCACCCACTTTGGCCTACCAAAGAGCTGGGATTACAGGCATGAGCCACCATATCCAGCTGGTCTTTTGATTTCTTTTGATTTTAATCATCCATTGGTTCTGCTTCTCTAGAGAACCCTGACTAATAGATAATTGGCATGAAGTGATACCTCATTGTTGTTTTGATATCTCATTTGTGTTTATATTTCTTTGATGGATGACTTGGGTTTTTTTTAAACTTTTGGGCAATTATTATTACTAGTGTTTATACTTCTTCAGTAAAAATATTAGAAACAATTTTTAAAGGCAGAATGTAACTAGTTTCCTATAGGTACGTAACCATCGTGGACCTTCCCTCAAGTGTTTAGCCCTTGGTGTTACTCATGTCACTCCAAATGTCAGCTTGTTTTCTTCCATTTTACTGTCTCTTTGTGTCCCAAATCTGAATTAATGGGAAAAAAATCCGGTGCTCGATATGGTTTGGATATTTGTCCCCCCCAAATCTCATGTTAAAATGTGACCTCTGGTGTTGGAATTAGGGACTAACTGGGGTTGTTTGGATCCTTCATTAATGGCTTGGTGATAAGTGAACTCTGTTAGTTCATGAGAGCTGGTTGTTTATGAGAGTCTGGCACCTCATTTGACTTGTCCTTCTCTCACTATCTGACACACTTGCTCCCCCTTTGCCTTTAGCCATGAGTAAAAGCTTCCTGACGTCTCACCAGAAGCTAAGCAGATTTTGGTGCCATGCTATAGAACTGTGACCCAAATAAGCCTCATAAATTACCCAGTCTTGGGTGTTTGTTTAAAACAACGCTAAATGGTAACACAGTGCTGATTGAGACACCTGTGACAGGCCATCAGGGCATAAGAGAGGAGTCACTGGGTTGTAGTAAAGCCTACTTACACCTGTTCAGTAGAAGCTACAGATAGGAAGTTGCTGAAGCAGGCATTCCCTCTGAAACATGTGTTTCACATGTATCATAAGTATCTCCTGCTCTCAAGTAAAAATCCATTTTTGTTTTAGACTTTCATCTCTATCTCATTTCCCCTGTTTCCTCTCATTTTCTTATCTCTAGGTTTCCTTCTCCACAGTTAATGAGAACTTGGCACGCTTCACTCCAGTTATGCTTTGTCTATGCAACTTGCTTCTCTGCTGCATGGCTCTTATGGTTTGTAATCATTGGCTCATTTGTATAGCTCAGTGGTTAGGAGTACATTTAGAGTTAGAATGCCTGGGTTGAAACACTTAATTCTACTCTACTTACTAGCTTTGTGACCTATAACAAAATTCTTAGACTCTCTTTGTCTGTAAAATGGAGAGTATAGTAAGTACATGGGCTTGTTTTAAGGTTAACATGTGAAATACTTAGAACAATGCCTGGCAAATCCTCAGTGAATATTGGCTATTGCTTGCTTTTGTTTGGTGCCTGTTCTTCCCACTGAGGGCACAGAGCATATGTATCGGGCTAATGGTTCTATGTCCACCACATTGCAATAATGGACTCTCAGAAAGTATTGAAGAATCTGTTAAAGAATGAATAAAATTATCCTAGTGAAAAGGGTGGGTGGGAGGTAGTTAGGGGAAAGGGCACAGATAGCACTGGAACCAGCACATATGGGGAATGGGTCACACAGTGTTTCTTGGTACTCTAGACTATAGTGGGCCACCTCTTAGCTAGTGGTTTCTGGATTATTTCAGCAATCTGTTGGAAACAGCCATGGATATGATAATGACCCATTTGTGGGTTCTAAGAAAAAGGACAACTACAGTACTAGAAAATGATCATATGTAAGTCAAGAGGCGAGATGATTATTTGTTTTAAACTGTTCTAAAATTCTTATTTAGGATAGTGGGGGCAAACATTAACTTTAGAATTTGTTATGTATATGATAAAATTTCAAGGTAAAGCACAGAAACTATAGTAGTTGAGCATATAACTTCCAAACTATGGAGGAAAGAAATGGAATAAGAAAATAAATACATAAACATAAGATTCAAACAATCCAGTGAAGAGGAGAGGGAAAAACGTTAGAAAGAATGAGATAATTAGAAAGCAATAGGTAATGTGTGAGAAATAAATTCATGCACAGTAAAGCTCCTCTAAAATGTACCCTGCAGTAATGTTGGGACATGATTTCCCTTCCTCTCCATTCTCAAATGGAGTGGGCTAAGTAACATTTTTATCTACTTTCCCTGGGGGTTTGAGGTGGGTGGAGAGTAAGTTAGAAGATAATCACCTTCTGATCAGTTGAGACTTTCTCAGTTTAGTCTTTAGTTAATAAAAATTAATGTAAACTTCGTTAGAAGACAGAGATTGTCAGATGAAAGGACAAGCAAAATAAAGTGTTACTAACCGAAAAAAAAAGTCTGGGGTAGCTATTGTTAATATCAGCTATAGGGTAGCTATGTTAATATCAACTATGTTAATATTAATTATTAATAATCTATTAATAGTTTATATGGTAAAATCATTAATACAAATAGAATGTCACCACATTTTAAAGTTCACTATGAAGACATAAGATTTTGAAACTGGTTGATAAAATTCTGGGGAACACAAATTATAGAATAAAATTTGTAGGATGCACCAAAACATGTTTTTAGAGACATCCGTTAATTAAGCAAATAAATGAGCACCTTCTTGGTGCCAGTCACTGGAAGAGGTGGCCTAAAGAAGAGAATAAAACAGTCGAAATCCTGGCACATTCAGAGTTTCTCTTAGGAGAAAACCAGATACAAATGACGCTATTACCAAGAAACTTGTGAAACAAGCCAAATAATAATAAATATTTAAGACTACAATATGTTAATTTTAAGATTGAAAATGAGGTATGAGGATTTCTTAAAACTCAAAGTCTCAGTCACTGAGAGTTATATTTTTTACAATCACTGTTAATTTTTCTAACTTGGAGGAATTGTATAGCATGTTTAGAATATATTTCAAGACTGCATTCAAATGTTACAACAGAACATTAAGAATTATCTTCTTGATCCACTAAGTACAGGGAAAAAAATGGATAATGAATCCATTCATTACCACCTTTCAAGATTTTATCTTTCAGTTTTTGTGTTTTGTAGCTCATTGATGGAGTTTGACAGAGTGCTGAAAGTAGTCTTTAGTGAGCTGGCTGTAAATTTGGGGGTCCATTTTTATCTAAATAATTAAAACTATCTGACAGGACCATATGCTTGCTGCCATTTCCAATAACCTATACTTGTAAATGGGGTTTTTAATTTAATAAGAATATTAAGTTAGAAAAGAAACTGTCATTCTGTGAAGTGGCCAATAATGTTAGTTTTATTTATCAGTTTAGTTTCGTACTTTGATCATTTTCAAACATTTTCAGCATTGATGCAGATGGGACAATGACAGTGGACTGGAATGAATGGAGAGACTACTTCTTATTTAATCCCGCTACAGACATTGAGGAAATTATCCGTTTCTGGAAACATTCCACGGTAAGTATACTTCCTGTATTTATACTTTTTGGAGCTATAACATAGGTACAGTTGTCAGCCAAGAACACTGTAACACTTCTGGGCCAGACTACCTGAGTCCCAGTAGCTCCTTAACCTGCAGAGTTCTATTTATTCTGTTAGGCATAGATTTATAGAGTATTAAAACAACAACAACAGCAACCCAAGACTGCATAAGTG
This sequence comes from Saguinus imperator, assembly GCA_004024885.1. Taxonomy (NCBI): domain Eukaryota; kingdom Metazoa; phylum Chordata; class Mammalia; order Primates; family Cebidae; genus Saguinus; species Saguinus imperator. The sequence continues at coordinate 1,790 of PVHO010029521.1, read as the reverse complement.
TTCATCCTGACAACTCGGAAGAAGTACCATCTTGATGAATACGCCATCTAGCTTTTATTGGCATTTACGTTTCTGCCATAAGGAAGTGTAAAAGTTGTAGGCTTTTGCTTTTTATAGATACTATATTACCCAAATAATCTCAGCACCTCATGGTTGCTAAGAATCTGTTTCCTTGTTTGGTCAGATTGCCTAGGTTTATCTCTGGCATAAGGCATTTAAAATAATCATGAAAGGTTACAGAATCTTTTTGCTTCATCTGCTTAGCTTAGATGGCATTTTATACCAGTTTCTTTTCTACAAAACTTCCTAATTTTGATTGTTTCATTAATATTCTGCATACTGATGTAAACCAAGTTCTATTATTGTGCAATCTACTTCTGAAACCATTGGGAACTCTCTGAAGGAGGATTTATTTTTTTTCCCCTTAATAGGCTTATCCTCAATGCTTATTCATGGATTTTGCTAAATTAAATATGCATTAAATGAAGCAGTTCACATTGCCACTAGTAACAATACTAAACTTACATAAAGCATCATAAAATTGTTGGTGGGTCGTGCCTTCTCAACTATGAGTATAGAATAATACTATACTAGTAGTTCAGTTGCCGCGATAAATTTTACACTATGTGAAGTTTTATTTACATGATTCTTACTGTATTTTTTAAGGTAGTTGATCACAGTTGAGGCTACAGTCATATCTCCATTTTATTGATAGTAAAATGAAGGAAGACATGGTTACTACCATAGGGTAGCTCCTTCCCCTTGCACTTTTGCCTGTAAAATTTTTTATGCCAAAACAATTTAGAGAATAGAGTTGTAAAAATATTATTATAGAGTTATTTCTCTCAAGCTATAGTACTGTAGAATAGGTTGAAGGAGTGATGATTTCAAACAATACTTCTCCATTAGCTAAATTTTATAGAATCTATTGCGTGTTTTAAATGACAAGTCAGATTTATAAAAATATTTTTATAAACAGTAGGTCATGAACTTAGGGTTGTTCACACACACAGTTTTAATTTTTATATATTTAGAACATATCATGGTATAAAGTATAATATAAATATAAATTTGAGATAAAGGAAGTATGTGAGAATTGATGAACTAAATTTATTAAAAGATGTCATCACCTATTGGATATGGTTTTCTAGCCTTATGAAACCCTGACAAAACACTGCCCTTTCATTCTGACCTAGACCAAGAGAAGCAAAGTTACTATGAATCCATGAAGAAAGAAAGTCGTAATTGTTGGTTTTGTATATTTGTAATTACTGTTTATTTCCATTTCTTGTGAACTGACACTGTACTTCGTTCATTGTGAATAATCTATGTGCTCAAATTGGTTTAGTATAAATTCTAGGGAGAAAAATTCATATTAACTGTAAAATAACATGATTCTTCTCTAAAACAAAAACATCTTCTGGCATTATATATTTTTAACTAAGAAGTATGGGCATCTTTTTTTCATTTTAACAGGGAATTGACATAGGGGATAGCTTAACTATCCCAGATGAATTCACGGAAGATGAAAAAAAATCCGGACAGTGGTGGCGGCAGCTTTTGGCAGGAGGCATTGCTGGTGCTGTCTCTCGAACAAGCACTGCCCCTTTGGACCGTCTGAAAATCATGATGCAGGTGAGCTTTATTATTGTGTGTCCAGGTTGGCCCTAAATAGTCTAAAACAATGAGAAATGTAGTGCTTTGAAAAAGAAGTTTTAAAATTTCTCAATAATAATCTTTTATACCCTAAAATGTATATCTATTATGTTAGTGTTAACTCTAAATTCAGT
>PVHO010029520.1:0-23272 GCA_004024885.1 Saguinus imperator | reverse complement strand
CTGGAAAGCAAGGTGGGTGGATCATGAGAAGGGGCGAGTTTGAGACCCACCCAACCAACATGGTGAAACCTTGTCTTTAAAATGAAAACACAATTTTGTTTGGGCTACCCTGCTCAAGCCTGTAATTCCAGCACTTAGAATGCTGAGGCAGGCAGATCGTGAGGTAACAGGTTTGAGACCGACCTCAAAAGACACAGCACAGCCTGCTCCCTATAAAATATATATCAACAGATAAACATAAGAAAGCTGAGGCGGGTATGGCATGTGCTAGCTTTGGCAGCACCTACACTAAAATTGGAATGCTACACAGAATTCCGGCTTAACCACAGAACAATAATGCCCAGCAAAAGGGTGCAGCATTAGGTAATTAATTTTTTCTATTTGTGGATGCTTTGTGGAAATCAAATAAATACAAATTTGAGGTACAAAAGTATAAAAATAGAAAGTTAGCTAGACGTGGTTTTGCAGACACCTTCAACCTCAGCTACTTGAAGGTCATTGCAGGACAATCCCTTGAACCAGAAGGCAACTGTTGCAATAAGCAAAAATCGCACTGTTACATTCTGGCCATGGTGACAAATGGCAAACAGTATGTCCTAAAGAAATGCGGGGCCATGGGTGGAGTCACCTGAAACCTGGGTTTGTTACAATTGCACACACTCATCTGTCTGATTACTTTTCTTTTTTTTCTCTCTTTTTTTATGTGAAGTGATTTTTAACCGGGATGCTCAGGCTGACCTCAGACTCGTGATGTCAGGTGACCCACCCATTTCAGCCTCCCAGAGTGCTATGATTGCTGGCATGAGTCACAGTGCCAGCACAGTCACTCTGATTTATTTTTAAACAATGAAGTCGGCCGACCGAACATGAAGACGCACGGGAGACTGTCATTCAGGCGCCTGGAAAACAAGGCGGGCAGATTATGAGAAGTTGTGAGTTCGAGACCCACCCACCCAACATGGTAAAACCCCATCTTTAAAATGAAAACACAATTTGGTTTGAGCTCTGCTGCTCAGGCCTTTAATCCCAGCACTTGGAATGCCAAGCCAGGTAGAACATAAGGTCACAGGATTGAGACTGGCCTCAAAAGACACAGCAAAGCCCGCTCCCTATTAAAAACGTATAAACAGAAAAACATAAAAACGCTGAGGCGGGTATGGCATGTTCTCACTTCGGCAGCACCTACACTAAAATTGGAATGCTACAGAGAATTCTGGCAAACCACAGAGCAAAAATGACCAGCAAAGAGGTGCAGCGTTACATAATTATTTTTTTTTCTTTTTGTGGCTGCTTTGTTGAAATCAAATAAAGACAGATTTGAGGTACAAAAGTATAAAAATTGAAAGTTAGCTGGTCATGGTGGTGCAGACATCTGCAACTCCAGCTACTTGAATGGCATTGCAGGAAAATTGCTTGAACCCAGAAAGCAAATGTTGCAATAAGCAAAAATCGCACTGTTACACCCTGGCCATGGTGACAAGAGGGAAACACTACATGATAAAGAAAGGCGGGGCCAGGGGTGGAGTAACCTGAAACCTGGTTTTGTTACAATTGAACATACTCATCTCTCTGATTTCTTTTTTCTTTTCTCTTTTTTTATGTAAGGTGATTTTTAACCTGGATAAGAAGGCTGACCTCGAACTCGTGACCTCATGTTACCCACCCATCTTGGACTCCTAGTATACTAAGATTGCTGGCGTGAGTCACAGTGTCGGCACAGTCTCTCTGATTTTTTTATAACAATAAAGTCAGCCGGCCGAATCCAGAGACTCACAGGAGACTGTCATTCAGGCACATAAAAAACAAGGTGGGTGGATTATGAGAAGTTGCGAGTTCGAGATTCACCCGACCCACATAGTGAAACCCTGTCTTTAAAACCAAACAACAATTTGGTTTGGGCTCCGGTGCTAAGGCCTCTAATCCCAGGATCTAGAATACCGAGACGGGCAGATCGTGATGTCACAGGTTCGAGACTGGCCTCAAAAAACACAGCCCAGTCCGCTCTCTATATAAAACCTATGGAAAGAAAAACATAAAAAAGCTGAGACAAGTATGGCATGTGCTCGTTTTGGCAGCACCTACAGTAAAATTGGGATGCTACACAGAATTCAGGTTTAAAAACAGCGCAAAAATGACCAGCAAAGGGGTGCAGTGTTACATAATTATTTTTTCTTTTTGTGGCTGCTTTGTGGAGATCAAATAAAGACCGATTTGAGGTACAAATAAATAAAAATAGAAATTTAGCTGGACGTGCTTGTGCAGACACCTGCAACTCCAGCTACTTAAAGGGCATAGCAGGAAAATCACTTGGACCCAGAAGGCAGGTGTTGAAATAAGCAAAAATCACGCTGTTACACCCTGGTGATAATGACAAGAGGGAAACAGTACATCATAAAGGCGGAGCCAGAAGTGGAGTCACCTGGAACCTGGTTTTGTTATGATTGCACACACTCGTCTGTCTGATTACTTTTTTCTATTCTCTTTTTTTATGTGTGGTGAATTTTAACCTGGATACTCATGCTGACCTCTATCTTGTGACTTCAGGTGACACACACACGTCGGCCTGCCAGAGTGCTAAGAATGCTGACGTGAGTCACACTGCTGGGAAATTTTCTCTGATTTTATTTTTAACAATAAAGTCGGCCAGCCAAACATGGAGACACATGGAAGACTGTCATTCAGGCCCCTGGAAAACAAGGCGGGCGGATCATGAGAAGTTGTGATTTCAAGATCCGCCCAACCAACATGGTGAAACTTCATCTTTAAAACAAAAACACAATTTGGTTTGAGCTACGCTGCTAAAGCCTGTAATCCCAGCACTTAGAATTCCCAGGTGGGCAGATCATGAGGTCACAGGTTTGAGACTGACCTTGAAAGACACAGCACTGCATGCTCCCTATAAAAAATATATAAACAGAAAAACATTAAAAAGGTGAGGCGGGTATGGAATGTGCTCGCTTCGGCAGCACCTACACTAAAATTGGGATGCTACACAGAATTCTGGCATAACCACAGCACAAAAATAACCAGCAAAGGGGTGCAGAGTTATGTAATTATTTTTTTCTTCTTGTGGCTGCTTTGTTGAAATCAAATAAGACAGTTTTGAGGTATAAAAAATAAAAATAGAAAGTTATCTGGACGTGGTGGTGCAGATATCTGCAACCTTAGCTACTTGAAGAGCATTGCAGGAAAATCGCTTGAACCCAGAAGGCAAATGTTGCAATAAGCAAAAATCACACTGTTACACCCTGGCCATGGTGACAAGAGGGAAACACTATGTCATAAAGAAAGGTGAAGCAAGGGTTGGAGTCACCCGAAACCTGGTTTTGTTATGATTGCTCACACTCATCTGTCTGATTACTTTTTTCTTTTCTCTTTTTTTTTGTTAGGTGAATTTTAACCTGGATACTCATGCTGACCTCTATCTTGTGACTTCACGTGACCCACCCACCTCAGTCTCCCAGAGTGCTAAAATTGCTGGCGTGAGTCACAGTGCCAGAACAGTCTCTCTCATTTCTTTTTTAACAATAAAGTTGGCCGGCCAAACATGGAGACTCACGAGAGACTCATTCAGGCACCTGGAAAACAAGGTGGACAGATCATGAGAAGTTGCCAGTTTGAAACCCGAACGACCCACATGGTGAAACGCCATCTTTAAAATGAAAATAAAATTTGGATTGGGCTCCATTTCCAATTTCAGGGCTGTGCAGGTCTGAAATTCCAGCACTTATAATGCAGAGGCGGGCAGATCATGAGGTCACAGGTTCGAGACTGACCTCGAAAGACAAAGCACAGCTCGCTCCCTATAGAAAACATATATAAAAAAAAAACATAAAAAAGCTGAGGCGGGTATGGCATGTGCTCACTTCGGCAGCACCTACACTAAAATTGGGACGCTACACAAAATTCCGGCTTACCTGCAGTGCAAAAACGACCAGCAAAAGGGTTCAGTGTTATGTAATTATTTTTCTTTTCTTGTGGCTGCTTTGTGAAAATCAAATAAAGACAGATTTGAGGTACAAAAAAATAAAAAAAGAAAGTTAGCTGGACATGGGGGTGTGGACAACTGAAACCCCAGCTGCTTGAAAAGCGTTGCAGGACAATCACTTGAATCCAAAAAGCAGGTGTTGCAATAAGCAAATCGCACTTTTACTCCCTGGCTATGGTGGCACGAGGAAAACAGTACGTCATAAAGAAAGGGATGGCAAGGGGTGGAGTCACCTGAAAACTGGTTTTGTTACAATTGCACACACTCATCTGTCTGATTACTTTTCTTTTTTTTCTTTTTTTATGTGAGGTCATATTTTACCGGAATGCCCAGACTGAACTGGAACTCCTGACCTCAGGTGACCAACCGACCTCGACCTCCCAGAGTGCTAAGATTGCTAGCATGAGTCACAGTGCAGGCAAAGATCCTCTGATTTTATTTTTAACAATAAAGTCAGCCAGTGGAACACAGAGACTCACAAGAGACTGTCATTCAGGCGCCTAGAAAACAAGGCGGTTGGATAATGAGAAGTTTCTATTTTGAGACCCGCCCGACCAACATGGAAAAACCCCATCTTTAAAACAAAAACACAATTTGAATTGGGCTCTGCTGCTCAAGCCTGTAATCCCAGCACTTAGAATTCTGAGGCTAGCAGATCATTAGGTCACAGGTTCAAGACTGGTCTCAAAAGACACAGCACAGCCTGCTCCCTATAAAAAACATATAAAGATAAAAATATAAAAATGCTGAGGCGGGTATGGCATGTGATAGCTTTGGCAGCTCCTACACTAAAATTGGGATGCTACACAGGATTCTGGCTTACCCACATCACAGAAATGACCAGCAAAGGGGTGCAGCATTACATAATTATTTTTTTTTTCTGGTGGCTGCTTTGTGGAAATCAAGTAAAAAAAGGTTTGAGATATGAAAAAATAAAAATACAAAGTTAGCTGGACATGGTGGTGAGGACACCTGCAACCACAGCTACTTGGAGGGCATTGCAGGAAAATCCATTGAACCAAAAAGGCAGTTTTTGCAATAAGCAAAAATTGCACTCTTACACCCTGGCCATGGTGACAACAGGAAAACAGTATGTCAAAAAATAAGGTGGGGCCAGTGGTGGAGTCACCTGGAACCTGGTTTTGTTACAATTGCACACACTCATCTGTCTGATTACTTTTCTTTGTTCTTTTCTCTTTTTTTATGTTAGGTGATTTTTTACTGGGATGCCCCATCTGACCTTGAACCCATTACCTAAGTCAATCCACCCACCTCAACCTCCCAGAGTGCTAAGATTTCTGGTGTGAGTCACCCTGCCAGCAGTCTCTCTGATTTCTTTTTTAACAATAAAGTCGGCCGGCTGAACAGGGAGACTCACAGGAGACTGTCATACTGGGGCCTGGAGAACAAGGTGGGTAAATCATGAGAAGTTTCGAGTTCGAGACCAGCCTGACCAACATGGAGAAACCCCATATTTTAAATGAAAACACAATTTGGTTTGGGCTCCGCTGCTCAGGCCTGTAATCTAAGCACTTAGAATGCCGAGGCAGGCAGATTGTGAGGTCACAGGTTTGAGGCTGTATTCAAAAAACACAGCACAGCCTGCTCCCTATAAACAATATATAAACAGAAAAACATAAAAAAGCTGAAATAGGTATGGCATGTGCTTCCTGCGGCCGCACCTACACTAAAATTGGGATGCTACACAGAATTCCGGCTTAACTGCAGCACAAAAATTACCAGGAAAAAGGTGCAGTTACATAGTCACTTTTTTTCCTTGTGGCTGCTTTGTGGAAATAAATTAAAGACAGATTTGAGGTACAAAAGAATAAAAATACAAAATTTGCTGGACGTGGTGGTACAGACACCTGCAACCCCAGGTACTTAAAGGGCATTGCAGGACAATCGCTTGAACCCAAAATGCAGGTGTTGCAATAAGCAAAAATCGCACTCTTACACCCTGGCCATGGTGACGAGAGAAAAGGTATGTCAAAAATAAAGGCAAGGTCAAGGGTGGAGTCACCTGAAACCTGGCCTTGTTACAATTGCACCCATTCATCTGTTTGATTACTTTTCATTTTTCTTTTCTTTTTTTTAATGTGAGGTGATTTTTTACTGGGATGCCCAGTCTGACCTTGAATTCATGACCTGAGGTGATCCACCCACCTCGGCCTCCCAGAGTGCTAAGATTGCTGGCGTGAGTCACAGTGCCCACACAGTCTCTCTCATTTCTTTGTTAACAATAAATTCGACCAGACGAACAAAAAGACTCATGGGAGACTGTCATTCAGGCGCCTGGAAAACAAGGCGGGTGAATAATTAGAAGTTGATAGTTTGAGACCCGCCCAACCAACATGGTGAAACCCCATGTTTAAAAGAAAAACACAATTTGGTTTGAGCTTCGCTGCTCAGGCTTGTAATCCCAGCACTCAGAATGCCGAGGTGGGCAGATTGTGAGGTTACAGTTTTGATACTTGCCTTGAAAGACACAGCACAGCCCGCTTTCTATAAAAAACATATAAACAGAAAAACATAAAGAAGCTGAGGCGGTTATGGCATGTGTTCACTTCGGCAGAACCTACACTATAATTGAGACACTACACAGAATTCCGGCTTAACCGCAGCACAAAAATGACCAGCAGAGGAGTGTAGAGTTACATAATTATTTTTTTCCTTGTGGCTGCTTTGTAGAAATCAATTAAAGAAAGATTTAAGGTACAAAACAATAAAAATACAAAGTTAGCTGGACATGGTGGTGCAGACACCTGCAACCCCAGCTACTTGAAGGGCACTGCAGGACAATCGCTTGAACCCAAAAGGCAGGTGTTGCAATAAGCAAAAATTGCACTGTTGAATGATGGCCTTGGTGACAAGAGGAAAACAGTATATCAAAAAATAGTCGAAGACAGGGGTGGAGTCACCTTTAACCTGGTTTTGTTACAATTGCAGACACTCATCTGTCTGATTACTTTACTTTTTTATTTTCTCTATTTTTATGTAAGGTGTTTTTCAACCAGGATGCCCAGGCTGACCTCGAACTCATAACCTCAGGTGACCCACCCACCTCGGCCTCCCAGATTGCTAAGATTGCTGGCGTGAGTCACAGTGCCCACACAGTCTGATTTTGTTTTTAACAATAAAGTCGGCCAGCCGAACACACAGACTCACTGGAGACTGTCATTCAGTCGCCTGGAAAACAAGGCAAGTGGATCATGACAAGTTGCGAGTTCAAGACCCGCCTGACCAACATGGTGAAATCCGTTCTTTAAAACAAAAACACAATTTGGTTTGGGCTCCACTGCTCAGGCCTGTAATTTGAGCACTTAGAATGCTGAGGTGGGCAGATTGTGAGGTCACAGGTTTGAGACTGGCCTCGAAAGACACAGCACAGCCTGCTTTCTATAATAAACATATAAACAGAAAAACATAAAAATGCTGAGGCGGGTATGGCATGTGCTCATTTCAGCAGCACCTACACTAACATTGGGACGCTACACAGAATTCTGGCTTAACTGCAGCTGAAAAATGACCAGCAAAGTGGTGCAGCATTATGTAGTTACTTTACTTTCCTTGTGGTTGCTTTGTGGAAATCAAATAAGGAGTGATTTGAAGTACAAAGATATTAAAATAGAAATTTAGCTGGATGTGGTGATGCGGACACATGCAACCCCAGCTACTTGAAGGGCATTGCAGGACAATCACTTGAACCGAAAAGGCAGATGTTCCAATAAGCAAAAATCGCACTCTTACACCCTTGCCATGGTGACAAAAGGGAAACAGTACATCATAAAAAAGGCGGGGCTGGGAATGGAGTCACCTGGAACCAGGTTTTGTTACGATTGCACCCACTCATCTGTCTGATTATTATTTTTTTTATTATGTGAGGTGATTTTTAACCGGGATGCCCAGGCTGACATCGAACTCGTTACCTTAGGTGACCCACCCACCTCGGCCTCCCAGAGTGCTAAGATTGCTGGCATGGGTCCCAGTACCAGCACAGTCTCTGATTTCTTTTTTAACAATAAAGTCGGCCAGCTGAACATCGAGACTCACCGGAGACTGTCATTCAGGTGCCTGGAAAACAAGGCGGGCAGATCATGAAAAGTTGCAAGTTTCAGACTGACCCGACCAACATGGTGAAAAACCATCTTTAAAATGAAAATCCAATAAGGTTTGAGCTCTGCTGCTCAGGCCTGTAATCCCAGCACTTAGAATGCCAAGGTGATCAGATAGTGAGGTCACATATTCGAGACTGGCCTCGAAAGACACAGCACAGCCCTCTCCCTATTAAAAACATATAAACAGAAAAACATAAAAAAGCTGAGGATGGTATGGCATGTGCTCGCTTCAGCCACACCTATACTAAAATTGGGACTCTACATAGAATTCCAGCTCAACCGCAGCGTGAATATGACCTGCAAAAGTGTGCAGTGTTACATAATTATATATATATATATATATATATATTTTTTTTTGTGGTTGCTCTGTGGAAATCAAATAAAGACAGATTTGAGGTACAATAAAATAAAAATACAAATTTAGCTGGACGTGGTGTTCCTGACACCTGCAAACCCAGCTACTTGAAGGTCATTGCAGGACAATCGCCTCAACCCAAAAAACACGTGTTGCAATAAGCAAAAATCGCACTCTTACCCCCGGCCATGGTGACAAGAGAAAAACAGTATGTCATAAAATAAGACAGGGCCAGGGGTGGAGTCACCTGAAACCTGGTTTTGTTACAATTGCATGCACTAATCTGTCTGATTACTTTTCTTTTTCATTTTCTGGTTTTTTTTTTTTTTTTTTTTTTTTATGTGAGGTGAATTTTAACTGAGATGGCCTGGCTGACCTCAAACTCATGACCTCAGCTAACCTACCCACCTCAGCCTCCCAGAGTGCTAAGATTGCTGGCGTGAGTCACAGTGTTGGCACAGTCTCTCTGATTTTTTTTAACAAAAAAATCAGCTGGCCAAACACGGAGGCTCACAGGACACTATCATTCTGGCACCTGGAAAAAAAGGCGGGCAGATCATGAGAAGCTGCGAGTTCGAGACTTGCCCAAACAACATGGGAAAACACTGTCTTTAAAATGGAAATCCAATTTGGTTTGAGTTCCGCTCCTCAGGCCTGTAAACCCAGCACTTAGAATGCTGAGGAAAGAAGATTGTGAGGTCACAGGTTCGAGACTGGCCTCGAAAGACAAAGCACAGCCCACACCCAATAAAAAACATATAAACAAAAATAATAAAAAAGCTGAGGCACGTATGGCATGTGCTCACTTCAGCCGCACCTACACTAAAATTGAGATGCTAAACAGAATTCCGGCTGAACCACAGTGCAAAAATGACCAGCAAAGCTGTGCAGCGTTACGTAATTATTTTTCTTTCTTTTGGCTGCTTGGTGGAAATCAAATAAAGGAAGTTTGAGGTACCAAAAAATAAAAATAGAAAGTTAGATGGACGTGGTTTTGTGGAAACCTGCAAACACAGCTACTTAAAGGGCATTTCAGGACAATCGCTTGAACCCAAAAGGCAGGGGTTGCAATAAGCAAAAATTGCACTGTTGCACCATGGCCATGGTGACAAGAGGAAAACAGTACATCATCAAAAATGGCAGGGCCGGGAGTGGGGTCACCTGGAACGTTGTTTTGTTACAATTTCACACACTGATCTGTCTGATAACTTTTCTCTTTTTTTCTCTTTTTATGTGAGGTGATTTTTAACCAGGATGCCCAGGCTGACCTTGAACTCGGGACCTCAGGTCACCCACCCACCTCAACCTCCCAGAGTGCTAAGATTTCTGGCATGAGTAACAGTGCCAGCACAGTCTCTCTGATTTCCTTTTTTAACAATAAATTCCGCCAGCTGAACAAAGAGACTAATGGGAGACTGTCATTCAAGCACCTGGAAAACAAGTTGGGTGGTTCATGAGAAGTTGCGAATTCGAGACCCACCCAACCAACATAGTGAAACCCCGTCTTTAAAAGAAAACACAATTTGGTTTGGGCTCCACTGCTCAGGCCTGTAATTCCTGCACTTAGAATGCTGAGGCGGGCAGATTGTGAGGTCACAGGTTCGAGACTGGCCTCGAAAGACACAGGACATCCTGCTCCCTATAAAAAACATATAAACATAAAAACATAAGAAAGCTGAGGCGGCTATGGCATGTGCTCGCTTTGGCAGCACCTACACTAAAATTGGAATGCTACACAGAATTCTGACTTTACTGCAGCACACAAATGACCAGCAAAGAGGTGCAGCATTATGTAATTATTATTTTTTTTGTGTGGCTGCTTTGTGAAAATCAAATAAAGACTGATTCGAGGTACAAAGAAATAAAAATATAAAATTAGCTGGACGTGGTGGTGCGGACACCTGCAAACCCAGCTTCTTGAAGGGCATTGCAGGACAATCGCTTGAACCCAAAAGGCAGGTGTTGCAATAAGCAAAAATCACACTGTTGCACCATGGCCATGGTGACAAGAAGGAAACTGTACGTCATAAAAAAGGCAAGGCCGGTGGTGGAGTCACTCGGAAACTTTTTTTGTTACAATTTCAAACACTCATCTGTCTGATTACTTTTCTTTTTTCTTTTTTTTTATGTGAGGTGATTTTTAACCAGAATGCCCAGGCGGACTGCGAACTCATGAAATCAAGTGACCCACCCACCTCGGCATACCAGAGTGCTAAAATTGCTGGCGTGAATCACAGTGTTGGCACAGTCTCTCTGATTTCTTTTTTAACAATAAATTCGGCCAACCAAACATGGAGACTCATGGGAGACTGTCATTCAGGTGCCTGGAAATTAAGGCAGGCAGATCATGAGAAGTTGTGAGTTCAAGACCCGCCCAACCAACACGGTCAAACCTCATGTTTAAAACAAAAACAATATTTGGTTTGAGCTCCTCTGCTCAGGCCTGTAATCCCAGCACTTAGAATGCTGAGGTGGGTGGATCTTAAGGTCACAGGTTTGAGACTGGCCTCTAAAGACACAGAACAGCCTGCTCAATATAAAAAACATATACACAGAAAAACATAAAAAAGCTGAGGAGTGTGTGGCATGTGCTTCCTTTGGCAGTACCTACACTATATTTGGGATGCTGCAAAAAATTTTGGCTTAACTGAAGCAAAAAATGATCAGCAAAGGGTGCAGCATTACATAATTATTTTTCTTTTTCTTGTGGCTGCTTTGTGGAAATCAAATAAAGATGGATTTCAGGTACAAAAAATATATAAATTCAAAGTTAGCTGGACGTGGTGGTGCAGACACCTGCAACCACAGATACTTGAAGGGCATTGCAGGACAATCGCTTGAACCCAGAAGGCAGGTGTTGCAATAAGAAAAAATCACACCCTTACACCCTGGACATGGTGAGAAAAGAAAAATTGTACATCATAAGAAAAGGCGGGGCTGAGGGTGGAGTCACCTGTATCCTGGTTTTGTTACAATGCACACACTCATCTGTCTGATTACTTTTCTTTTTTTCTTTTTTCTTTTTTTCTTTTTTCTTTTTTTCTTTTTTCTTTTTAGGCAGCGTTTTGCTCTTGTTGCCCAGGCTGGAGTGCAATGGTGCAATTTCAGCTCACCGCAACCTCCGCCTCCTGGGTTCAGGCAATTCTCCTGCCTCAGCTTCCTGAGTAGCTGGGATTACAGGCACGCGCCACCATGCCCAGCAAATTTTTTTTTTGCATTTTTAATAGAGATGGGGTTTCACCATGCTGACCAGGATGGTCTCGATCTCATGACCACGTGATCCACCCACCTCGGCCTCCCAAAGTGCTGGGATTACAGGCTTGAACCACCACACCCAGCCTCTTTTGTCTTTTTTTATGTGAGGTTATTTACAACCGGGATGTCCAGGCGGACCTCGAACTCGTGACCTAAGGTGACCCATCCACCTCAGCTTCCCAGTGTGTTAAGATTGCTGGTGTGATTCACAGTGCTGGCACAGTCTCTCTGATTTCTTTTTTAACAGTTAAGTCAGCCAGCCGAAAACAGAGACTCATGGGAGACTGTCATTCAGGCACCTGGAAAACGAGGTGTGTGGATCATAAGAAATTGTGAGTTTGAGACCCGCCCAACCAACATGGTGAAACCCAGTCTTTAAAACAAAAACAAAATTTGTTTGGGCTCCGCTGCTCAGGCCTGTAATCCCAGCACTTAGAATGCAGAGGCAGGCAGATCATGAGGTCACAGGTTCGAGACTGGCCTCGAAAGGCACAGCACAACCCACTCCCTATAAAAAAAAACATAAACAGAAAAACATAAATGAGCTGAGGCGGGTATGGCATGTGTTCACTTTGGCAGCACCTAAACTAAAATTGGGACGCTACACAGAATTTCGGCTTAACTGCAGCACAAAAATGACCAGAAAATTGTTTAGCATTATGTAATTATTTTTATTTCTTTGTGGTTGCTTGTGGAAATTGAATAAAGACAGATTTGAGGTACAAAATAATAAAAATAGAAAGTTAGCTGGACGCGGTGGTGTGGACACCTGCAAACCCAGCTACTTAAAGGGCAATGTAGGAAAATCGCTTGAACCCAGAAGGCAGGTGTTGCAATAAGCAAAAACTGCACTGTAACACACTGGCCATGGTGACAAGAGGGAAACAATACATCAAAAGAAAAGGTGGGGCCAGGGGTTGAGTCTCCTGGAACCTGGTTGTGGTACAATTGCACATACTCATCTGTCTGATTACTTTTCTTATTTTTTTATGTGAGGTGATTTTTAACCGGGATGCCCAGACTGACCTCGAACTCATGACATCAGGTAACCCACCCACATTGGCCTCTCAGAGTGCTAAGATTGCTGGCGTGAGTCACAGTGCCGGCAGTGTCTCTCTGATTTCTTTTTTAACAATAATGTCGGTTAGCCAAAAACGGAGACTCACGGGAGACTGTCATTCAGGCGCCTGAAAAACAAGGTAAGCGAATTATGAGAAGTTCCGAGTTTGACACCCGGCTGACCAACATGGTGAAACCTTGTGTTTAAAACGAAAACACAATATGGTTTCAGCTTCGCTGCTCAGGCTTGTAATCCCAGCACTTAGCATGCTGAGGCAGGCAAATTGTGAGGTCACAGGTTCTAGACTGAACTCGAAAGACACAGCACAGCCCGCTCCCTATAAAAAGCATATAAACAGAAAAACATAAGAAAGCTGAGGCGGGTATGGCATATGCTCGCTTTAGTAGCACCTACACTAAAATTGGGAGGCCACAAGTAATTCCGGCTTAACCACAGTGCAAAAATGACCGGCAAAAAGGTGCAGCATTATGGAATTAATTTTTTCCTTGTGGCTGCTTTGTGAAAATTAAATTAAGACTGATTTGAGGTACAAGAAAATAAAAATACAAAGATAGCTAGACGGGGTGGTGCGGACACCTGCAACCGAAGCTACTTGAAGGGCATTGCAGGAAAATCGCTTCAAACCAAAAGGCTGGTGTTGCAATAAGCAAGAATCGCACTGCTGCACCCTAGATATGGTGACAAGAGGGAAACAGTATGTCATAAAAAAAGGTGGGGCCGGGAATTGAGTCACTCGGAACCAGGTTATGTTATGATTGCAACCACTCATCTGTCTGATTTCTCTTCTTTTTTCTTTTCTCCTTTTTCATGTGAGGTGATTATTAACCGGGATGCCCAGGCTGTACTGGAACTCGTGACCTCAGGTGACCCACCCAACTCGGCCTCAGAGAGTGCTAAGATTGCTGGCGTGAGTCACACTGCCGGCACACTTTCTCTGATTTTTTTTAACAATAAACTCAGCCAGCCAAACACGGAGTCTCACGGGAGACTGTAATTCAACTTCCTGGAAAACAAGGCGGGCGGATCATGAGAAGTTGTGAGTTTGAGACCCGCCCAACCAAAATGGTGAAACCCCGTCTTTGAAACAAAAACACAATTTGGTTTGGGCTCTGCTGCTCCGACCTGTAATCCCAGCACTTAGAATGCTGAGGCTAACAGATCATGAGGTCACAGGTTTGAGACTGGCCTCAAAAGACACAGCAAAGCCTGTTCCCTATAAAAAACATAAAAACAGATAAACATATAAAAGCTGATGCGGGTATGGCATGTGTTTGGTTCGGCAGCACCTGCACTAAATTTGAGATGCTACACAATATTTTGGCTTAACCACACTCCAGTAATAACCAGCAAAGGGGTGCAGCATTACATAATTTGTGTGTGTGTGTGTGTGTGTGTGTGTGTGTGTGTTTGCTTTGTGGAAATCAAGTAAAGTCAGATTTGAGGTACAAATAATAAAAATAAAATGTTAGCTGGATGTGGTGGTGCGAACACCTGCAAATCCAGCTACTTGAAGGGCATTGCAGGACAATTGCTTGAACCCAGAAGGCAGGTGTTACAATAAGCAAAAATTGCACTGTTACACACTGGCCATGGTGACAAGAGGGAAATAGTACATCATAAGAAAAGGGGAGGCAAAGGGTGGAGTCACCTGGAATGTGATTTTCTTACAATTGCACACACTCATCTGTCTGATTACTTTTCTTTATTCTTTTCTCTTTTTTATGTGAGGTGATTTTTAACCGGGATGCCCAGGCTGACCTCGAACTCGTGATTTCAGGTGACCCACTCACCTCAGCTTATCAGAGTGCTAAGATTGTGGGCATGAGTCACAGTGCTGGCAAAGTCTCTCTGATTTTTTTTTAAAAAAATAAAGTCTGCCAGCTGAACACGGAGACTCACAAGAGACTGTCATTCAGGAGCCTGGAAAACAAGGTGGGCAGATCATGAAAAGTTGCGAGTTCGAGACCTGCTCAACAAACATGGTGAAACTCCGTGTTTAAAATGAAATCACAATTTTGTTTGGGCTCCGCTGCTCTGGCCTGTAATCCCAGCAATTAAAATGCTGAGGCAGGCAGATCGTGCAGTCACAGGTTCGGGACTGGCCTCGAAAACCACAGCACAGCCTGCTCACTACAAAAAACATATAAACAGAAAAACATAAAAAAGTTGAGGCGGGTATAGCATGTGCTCGTTTTGGCAACACCTACACTAAAATTGGGATGCTACACAGAATTTCAGCTCAACTGCAGCACAAAAATGACCAGCAAAAGGGTGCAGCATGATGTAATTATTTTTGTCTTCTTGGGCTGCTTTGTGAAAATCAAATTAAGACAGATTTGAGGTACAAAAAAATAAAAATACAAAGTTAGCTGGATGTGGTGGTGCAGACACTTGCAACCCCAAATTCTTGGAGGGCATTGCAGGACAATCACTTGAACCCAAAAGTCAGGTGTTGCAATAAGCAAAAATCGCACTCTTACACCCTGTCCATGGTGACAATAGAAAAACAGTACATCATAAGAAAAGGCGGTGCTGGGGGTGGACTCACCTGGAATGTATTTTTGTTAAAATTGCACACACTCATCTGTCTGGTTACATTTCTTTTTTCTTTTCTTTTTTTTTTTAATGTGAGGTAATTTTTAACCGGGATGTCCAGGCTCGTGAATTTATGACCTCTGGTGACCCACCCACCTCGGCCTCTGAGTGTGCCAGGATTGCTGGCCTGAGTTACAGTGCCAGCAGGGTCTCTCTGATTTTTTTTAAACAATAAAATTGGCCAGCCGAACACAGAGACTCACCAGAGACTGTCATTCAGGCACCTGAAAAACAAGGCAGGCGGATCATGAGAAGTTGCGAATTTGAGACCTGCTCGACCAACATGATGAAACCCCATCTTAAAAACAAAAACAAAACTTGGTTTGAGCTCTGCTGCTCAGGCCTGTAATTGCAGCACTTAGAATGCCGAGAAGGGCAAATCGTGAGGTCACAGGTTCGAGACTGGCCTCAAAAGACACAGCACAGTCCGCTCCCTATAAAAAACATATAAACAGGAAAGCATAAGAAAGCTGAGGCGGGTATTTCACGTGCTCACTTTGGCAGCACCGACACTAAAATTGGGATGCTACACAGAATTTCGGCTTAACCACAGCGCAAAAATGACAAGCAAATAGGTGCAGCATTACATAATTATTTTTTTTCCTTGTGGCTGCTTTGTGGAAATCAAATAACGACTGATTTTAGGTACTAAGAAATAAAAATACAAAGTAAGCTGGATGTGGTTGTGTGGACACCTGCAAACCCAGCTACTTGAAGGGCATTGCAGAAAAATTGTTTGAACACAAAACGCAGGTGTTGCAATAATCAAAAATCACACTGTTGCATCATGGCCATGGTGACAAGATGGAAAGAGTACGTCATAAAAAAAAGGCGGAGCCGGCAGTGGAGTCACGCAGAACCTCGTTTTGTTACAATTTCACACACTCCTCTGTCTGATTACTTTTCTTTTTTTTCTCTCTTTTTTTTATGTGAGGTGATTTTTAACTAGGATGCCCAGGCAGACCTTGAACTCGTGACCTCAGGTGACCCACCCACCTTGGCTTATCAGAGTGCTAATATTGCTGGCGTGAGTCAAAGTGCCGGCACAGTCTCTCTGATTTCTTTTTAAAAATAAAGTCGGCCAGCTGAACAAGGAGACTCACGGGAGACTGTCATTCAGGCTCCTGGAAAACAAGGTGGGCGGATTATGAGAAGTTGCGAGTTTTAGACCCGCCTGACCAACATGGTGAAACCCCGTGTTTAAAATGAAAAAAACAATTTAGTTTGGGCTTCGCTGCTCAGGCCTGTAATCTCAGCATTTAAAATGCTGAAGCGGGCAGATCATGAGGTCACAGGTTCGAGACTGGCCTCAAAAAACACAGCACAGCTTGCTCCCTATGGAAAACATATAAATAGAAAAACATAAAAAAGTTGAGGTGGGTATGGCATGTGCTCTATTCGGAAACACGTACACTAAAATTGGGATGCAACACAGAATTTTGGCTTAAGTGCAGTGCAAAAGTGACCAGCAAAACGGTGCAGCATGACGTAATTCATTTTTTCTTCTTCTGGCTGCTTTGTGAAAATCAAATAAAGACAGATGTGAGGTACAAAAAAATAAAAATACAAAGTTAGCTGAACGTGGTGGTGTGGACACTTGCAACTCCAGCTACTTGAAGAACATCGCTGGACAATCGCTTGAACCCAAAAGCAGGTGTTGCAATTGCAAAAATCGCCCTCTTACACCATGGCCATGGAGACAAGAGGGAAAGAGTAAGTCATAAGAAAAGGCAGGGCCGGGGTTAGAGTCACCTGAAACCTGGTTTTGTGACAATTGCACACACTCATCTGTCTGATTACTTTTCTATTTTCTTTTCTTTTTTTTAATGTGAGGTTATTTTAAACCGGGATGCCCAAGCTGACCTCGAATTTGTGACCTCAGGTGACCCAACCACCTCCCAGAGTGCTAAGATTGCTGGAGTGAGTCACAGTGCTGACACAGTCTCTCTGATTTTTTTTAACAATAAAGTCGGCCGGCCAAACACAGGGACTCACGGGAGCCTGTCATTCAGGCACCTGGAAAACAGGGCTGGCAAATAATGAGAAGTTGCGAGTTCGAGACCCACCCAACCAACATAATGAAACCCGGTGTTTAAAATGAAAACAAATTTGGTTTGAGCTATGCTGCTCAGTCCTGTAATCCTAGCACCTAGAATGCCGAGGTGGAGAGATTGTGAGGTCAAAGGTTCGAGACTGGCCTCGAAAGACACAGCACACCCTGCTCCCTATAATAAACATATAAACAGAAAAACATAAGAAAGCTGAGGCAGGTATGGCATGTGCTCGCTTTGGCAGCACCTAAACTAAAATTGGGACACTACACAGAATACCAGCTTAACCGCAGCACAAAAATGACCAGGAAATAGGTGCAGCATTATGTAATTTTTCTTTTTTTTTGTGGCTGCTTTGTGGAAACCAAATAAAGACTGATTTGAGGATCTTCCAAGATGGCGTCATAGAGGCAACTCAGGATTGCAGCTCTCAGTAAAGGCACAGAGGGTGAGTCCTAGTCGCATTCTTGGATGGACCGTTTTTGCTCATAGAACATTGAAAGTCCCAGGCGTGGGAGAGACACGGGACGCCAGGGTTGCGGGCTCATGCTGCCAGTTCTGCCAGCGCCACAGTGCAGCAGAACCTGGCACAAAATTCACTGGTCTGTGTGCCCTGTTAAACAGGTAATCTGAGATTTGGAAGGGCAGATTGGCATGTCCATCTGATTGAACCGGACTTGGACAATGAGCCTGGCCAGGAGATTCCTGGGAAGCGTGACCTGAGCTGCTGCACTGGGCAGTGGCATGGGAGACCCCAGTGCCCTATTGGCAGGCTACTGGGGCACCAGTGAGAGAGTCGACCATTCAGCTTGGGAAAAGGAAGAGAGAGAGAGAGAGGATGGACTCTGAGGCAGGGAGCTGGGTGATGGGGCACAGAAGGTCCCACCCTCACAGGGACAAGCAGAACAGCGATTGGAGGCGCTCGGGGCTGAGAGTTTTGCTACTGGCACAGTTGAAATCTAGGACGGTATAGCCCGGTGAAGGAGGGGCATCCACTACTATGGATGCAATCCGCCCCTACTCAAGTACCGCCCATTGCTGACACAGCCTGCCATTGCCGAGGGAACACGCCATAACAGAGAGACTCCACCAGCAGGGTGGAGTGCACTACAGCAGAATGGAGCCTTGTGGCAGCAGGGCAGACCCATGCTAACAAGGCAAAGCCTCAGCAGGCAAACAGTAAATAGACTACCTCCTAGCCGGGCAGGACAGTGCAACAGATACTCATATAGAAAGCCCCAACTCCCTGAGACAGAGCATCTAAGGGGGGAAAAAGGGGGGGTTTTATGAGTTCTGTTGCAGCAGACATAAACACATCCTCCCAACGACCCTGAATGAACAACGGAGCTCACAGCTCAATACTGGAGATTCTATAGAGCAGAGACCGTCTCCTCAAGCAGCCCCCTGACCCCTGTATATCCAAAAAGTCACCCCCCAAAAAAAACTAATCAGACTGACATTTGGCGGGCATCATTCTGGAAGAAAGATACCAGAAGAAGAAACTGGTAGCATCCCTCACTGTTCTGCAGCTGCTAAAGGTGTACCCCAGAGAAGCAGGGCCTGGAGTGGACTTCAGCACCCGTACAGCAAAGGGGCTGAACAATTAAAAGAAAAACTAAGTAACAGAAATAACTCACCATCAACAATCTGGGCGTCCAATCAGAGACCCAATTGAAAAATCAGCAACTACTAAGACGACAGGTGGATAAATTCATAAAGATGGAAAGAAACCAGCCCAAAAATAAGAAAAACACCCGAAACCAAAAGACCTCACCTGCTACAAAGAACCAAAACTCCTCAACAGCAAGAAAACAAAGCTGGATGGAGAATGAGTGTGAAGAATTGACAGAATCAGACTTCAGAAAGTGGATAATGAGAAACTTCAGTGAGCTAAAAGAACATGTTCTAAATCAATGCAAAGACACTAAGAACGTTGAAACAAGATTTGAAAAAAGATTCGAGGAAATGATAACAAAAATGGACAACTTAGAGAGGAATATGAATTAATTGAAGGAGCTGAAAAACACAACACGAGAACTTCGTGAAGCATGCACAAGTTTCAACAGCCAAATTGACCAAGCAGAAGAAAGAATATCAGAAGTCGAAGATCAACTCAATGAAATAAAACGAGAAACCAAGATTAGAGAAAAAAGCACAGAAATGAATGAACAAAATTTCCAAGAAATGTGGGACTATGTGAAGAGACCCAACCTACGTTTGATAGGTGTACCAGAATGTGATGAAGAGAATGAATCCAAGCTGGTAAATACTCTTCAGGATATTATCCAGGAATATTTCCCCAACCTAGCAAGACAGGTTAATACTCAACTCCAGGAAATACAGAGAACACCACAAAGATACTCCGCAAGAAGAGCAACCCCAAGGCACATAATCGTCAGATTCACCAGGGTTGAAATGAAGGAGAAAAGACTAAGGGCAGCCAGAGAGAAAGGTCGGGTCACCCACAAAGGGAAGCCCATCAGACTCAGAGAAGATCTCTCGGCAGAGACTCTACAAGCCAGAAGAGAGTGGGGGCCAATACTCAACATTCTTAAAGAAAAGAGCTTTCAACACAGAATTTTATATCCAGCCAAACTGAGCATCATAAGTGAAGGAAAAATAAAATCCTTCACGAACAAGCAAGTACTCAGAGACTTTGTCACCACTAGGCCTGCTTTACAAGAGCTCCTGAAAGAGGCACTACACATAGAAAGAAACAACCAGTTCCAGCCATCCTAAAAGCATACCAAATGATAAAGAGCATCAACAAAATGAAGAATCTACATAAACCAATGGGCAAAACAGCCAGATAGTATCAAAATGGCAGTATCAAATTCATACATAACAATATTAACACTAAATGTAAATGGGCTAAATGCACCAATTGAAAGACACAGACTGGCAAATAGGATAAACAACCAAAACCCATTGGTGTGCTGTATCCAGGAAACTCACATCACACGCAAAGATACACAAAGGCTCAAAATAAAGAAATGGAGGAAGATTTACCAAGCAAATGGAGAGCAAATAAAAGGAGGATTTGCAATTCTCGTCTCTGATAAAATAGACTTTAAAGCAACAAAGATCAAAAGGAAAAAAGAAGGTCATTACATAATGGTGAAAGGATAGATACAACAAGAAGAGCTAACGATTCTAAATATATATGGACCCAATGCAGGAGAACCCAGATATATAAAGCAAGTTCTTAATGACTTACAAAGAGACTTAGACTCCCACACAATAATAGTGGGAGAATTTAACACTTCACTGTCAATAGCAGACAGATCAACCAGACAGAAAATTAACAAGGATATCCAGAACTTGAACTCAGACCTGGAACAAGCAAACCTGATAGACATTTACAGAACTCTCCACCCCAAATTCACACAATATACATTCTTCTCAGCACCACATCACAACTACTCCAAAATTGACCACATAATTGGAAGTAAAGCACTCCTCATCAAATGCAAAACAACTGAAATCATAACAAACAGTCTCTCAGACCATAGTGCAATCAAGTTGGAACTCAGAATTCAGAAAATAACTCAGAACCATACAGCTTCATGGAAACTGAACAACTGGCTCTTGAATGTCGATTGGATAAACAATGAAATGAAGGCAGAAATGAAGAGATTCTTCGAAACCAATGAGAACGAAGACACAACATACCAGAATCTCTGGGACACATTTAAAGAAGTCTCTAGAGGAAAATATATAGCAGTAAGTGCCCACCTGAGAAGAGTGGAGAGATCCAAAATTGACACCCTATTATAAAAATTGAAAGAGCTAGAGGAGCAAGATAAAAAAAACCTCAAAACCTAGCCGAAGACAAGAAATAACTAAGACCATAGCAGAACTGAAGGAGATAGAGACAAGAGAAACCCCTCAAAAAATCAATAAATCCAAGAGCTGGTTTTTTGAAAAGATCAACAAAATAGTCAGACCACTAGCCACACTGATAAAAAAGAAAAGAGAGAACAACCGAATAGATGCAATAAAAAAAATAATGAGAAAATCACCAGATTCCACAGAAATTCAAACCACTATCAGAGAATACCACAAACAACTCTATGCACATAAACTAGTAAATTAAAAATAAATGGATAAATTTCTGTATGCCTGTGTCTTCCCATGCCTAAACCAGGAGGAAGCTGAAACTATGAATAGACCAATAACAAAATCTGAAGTTGAGGCAGCAATAAAGAGCCTACCACACACACACAAAAAAGCCCAGGTCCAGATAGGTTCACAGCTGAATTCTACCAGACACCCAAAGAAGATCTGGTACCATTATTTCTAAAACTATTTTAAATAATTCAAAAAGAGGGAACCCTTCCCAAATCATTTTATGAGACCAAAATCATCCTGATACCAAAACTCGGCAGAGACTCAAAAAGAAAAGAAAACTTCAGGCCAATATCCATGATGAACATAGATGCAAAAATCTTCAATAAAATACTGGCAAACCGATTGAAACAGCACATTAAAAAACTTATCATCATGATCAAGTAGAATTCATCCCGGGGATGCAAGGCTGGTTCAACATATGCAAATCTATAAATGTAATTCACCACATAAACAGAAGCAAAAACAAAAACCACAGGATTATCTCAATCAACGCAGAGAAGGCATTTGACAAAATTCAACAGGACTTTATGCTAAAAACCCTCAATAAACTCGGTATTGATGGAACGTATCTCAAAGTAATAAAAGCTATTTATGACAAACCAACAGCCAATATTATACTTAATGGGCAAAAATGGAAGCATTTTCTTTGAAATCCGGCACTAGAAAAGGATGCCCTCTCTCACCACTCCTATTCAACATAGTACTGGAAGTTCTAGCCAGAGCAATCAGGCAAGAAAAAAAAATAAAGTCTATTCAAATAGGAAAGGTGGAAGACAGATTGTCTCTATTTGCAGATGACATGATAGTATACCTAGAAGACCCCATCACCTCAGCCCAAAAACTCCTGAAACTGATAAGCAAATTCAGTAGTCTCAGGATATAAAATCAATGTGAAAAAATCACAAGCATTCCTATACACCAATAACAGACTTAAAAAGAAACAAATCAAGAATGAACTGCCATTCACAATTGCTACAAAGAGAATAAAATACCTTGGAATGCAACTCACAAGAAAAGTAAGTGACCTCTTCAAGGAAAACTACAAACCACTGCTGAATGAAATAAGAGAGGACACAAACAAATGGAGAAACATTCCACGTTCGTGGTTAGGAAGAATCAACATCGTGAAAATGGCTATACTGCCCAAAATTATTTACACAATTAATGTCAACCCCATCAAACTGCCATTGAATTTCTTCACAGAACTGGAAAAAACCACCATAAATTTCATATGAAAACAAAAGAGAGCCCGCATAGCCAAGTCAATTCTAAGCAAAAAGAACACAGCAGGAGGCATCACACTACCGGACTTCAAACTATACTACAAGGCTTCAGTAATCAAAACAGCATGGCACTGGTACCAAAACAGAGATATAGACCAATGGAACAGAACAGAGGCATAGGAGGCAAATCAACATATCTACAACCATATAATCTTTGATAAACCAGACAAAAACAGGCAATGGGAAAATGATTCCCTGTTTAATAAATGGTGTTGGGAAAACTGGCTAGCCATGTGCAGAAAGCAGAAACTGGATCCCTTTCTGTCACCTTACACTAAAATTAACTCCAGATGGATTAAAGACTTAAATACAAAACCTGACACCATAAAAACCCTAGAAGAAAATCTAGGCAAAACCATTCAGGACATAGGAGTAGGCAAGGACTTCATGACCAAAACACCAAAAGCATTGGCAA
>PVHO010029519.1:0-23265 GCA_004024885.1 Saguinus imperator | reverse complement strand
AAGGGTTTTTCTTGTCTCTATCTCCTTCAGTTCTGCTCTGATCTTAGTTATTTCTTGTCTTCTGCTAGGTTTTGAGCTTTTTTGGTCTTGCTCCTGTAGCTCTTTCAATTTTGATGATAGGGTGTCAATTTTGGATCTCTCCACTCTTCTCATGTGGGCACTTATTGCTATATATTTTCCTCTACAGACTGCGTTAAATGTGTCCCAGAGATTCTGGTATGTTGTGTCTTCATTCTCGTTGATTTTGAAGAACTTCTTTATTTCTGCCTTCATTTCATTGTTTATCCAATCAACATTCAAGAGCCAGTTGTTCAGTTTCCATGAATCTGTGTGGTTCTGAGTTATTTTCTGAATTCTGAGTTCTAGCTTGATTGCACTATGATCTGAGAGACTGTTTGTTATGATTTCAGTTGTTTTGCATTTGTTTAGGAGTGCTTTACTTCCAATTATGTGGTCAGTTTTGGAGTAGGTGTGATGTGGTGCTGAGAAAAATGTATATTCTGTGGATTTGGGGTGGAGAGTTCTGTAAATGTCTATCAGGTTTTCTTGTTCCAGGTCTGAGTTCAAGTCCTGGATATCCTTGTTAATTTTCTGTCTGGTTGATCTGTCGAATATTGACAGTGGAGTGTTAAAATCTCCCACTACTTTTGTGTGGTAATCTAAGTCTCTTTGTAAGTCATTAAGAACTTTCCTTATATATCTGGGTGCTCCTGCATTGGGTTTATATATGTTTAGAATCATTAGCTCTTCTTGTTGTATCATTCCTTTTACCATTATATAATGTCCTTCTTTGTCTCTTTTGATCTTTGTTGCTTTAAAGTCTATTTTATCAGAGACAAGAATTGCAACTCCTGCTTTTTTTTGCTCTCCATTTGCTTGGTAAATCTTCCTCCATCCCTTTACTTTGAGCCTTTGTTTATCCTTGCATGTGAGATGGGTTTCCTGGATACAGCACACTGATGGGTTTTGGTTTTCTATCCAATTTGCCAGTCTGTGTCTTTTGATTGGTGCATTTAGCCCATTTACATTTAGGGTTAATATTGTTATGTGTGAATTTGATGCTGCCATTTTGATGCTAGCTGGCTGTTTTGCCCATTGGTTCATGTAGATTCTTCATTTTGTTGATGCTCTTTAGCATTTGGTATGCTTTTAGGATGGCTGATATTGGCTGTTTCTTTTTATGTGTAGTGCCTCTTTCAGGAGCTCTTATAAAGCAGGCCTAGTGGTGACAAAATCTCTGAGTACTTGCTTGTTTGTGAAGGATTTTATTTTTCCTTCACTTATGAAACTTAGTTTGGCTGGATATCAAATTCTAGGTTGAAAGTTCTTTTTTTTTAAGGATGTTGAATATTGGCCCCCATTCTCTTCTGGCTTGTAGAGTCTCTGCCAAGAGATCTGCTGTGAGTCTGATGGGCTTCCCTTTGTGGGTGACCCAATCTTTCTCTCTGGCTGCCCTTAGTATTTTCTCCTTCATTTCAACCCTTGTGAGTCTTACGATTATGTTCCTTGGGGTTGCTCTTCTTGCGGAGTATCTTTGTGGTGTTCTCTGTATTTCCTGGAGTTGAGTATTGGCCTGCCTTGCTAGGTTGGGGAAATTTTCCTGGATAATATCCTGAAGAGTATTTTCCCGCTTGGATTCATTCTCTTCATCACATTCTGGTACACCTATAAAACGTAGGTTGGGTCTCTTCACATAGTCCCACATTTCTTGGAGATTTTGTTCATTGCTTTTTGTGCTTTTTTCTCTAATGTTGGTTTCTCATTTTATTTCATTGAGTTGATCTTCGACTTCTGATATTCTCTCTTCTGCTTGGTTGATTCGGCTGTCAAAACTTGTGCATGCTTTGCGAAGTTCTTGTGTTTTGTTTTTCAGCTCCTTCAATTCATTTGTATTCCTCTCTAAGTTGTCCATTCTTGTTATCATTTCCTCGAATCTTTTTTCAAATTTTTTTCTAGGTTCTTAGTTTCTTTGCATTGATTTAAAACATGTTCTTTTAGCTCATTGAAGTTTCTCATTATCCATCTTCTGAAGTCTGATTAGATCATTTCATCACACTCATTCTCCATCCAGCTTTGTTCTCTTGTGGTGAGGAGTTTTGGTCTTTTGTAGAAGGTGAGGTGTTTTGGTTTCAGGTGTTTTCCTCCTTTTTGTGCTGGTTTCTTCCCTTCTTTGTGGATTTATCCACCTGTCATCTTAGTAGTTGCTGATTTTTCAATTGGGTCTCTGAGTGGATGCCCAGATTGTTGATGATGAAGTATTTCTGTTATTTTGTTTTCCTTCTAACAGTCTAGCCCCTCTGCTGTATGAGTGCTGAGGTTGGCTCCAGGCTCTGCTTGTCCGGGGTACACCTGTAGCAGCTGCGGAACAGTGAGGGAAGCTACCAGTTTCTTCTTCTGCTATCTTTGTCCCAGAATGATGCCCACTAAATGTGAGTCTGATTGGTCCTTTTTTGAGGTGAGTCTTTGGATATACAGGGTTCAGGGAGCTGCTTGAGGAGATGATCTGTACTTTATAGGAGCTCCAGTGCTGAGCTGTGAGCTCCGTTGTTCATTCAGCGGTGTTGGGGACCTGTGTTATTAAACCCCTTTTCTTTCCCCTCAGATGCTCTGTCTCAGTCAGTTGGGGCTTTCTTTATGAGTATATGTTGCACTCTCCTGCCCCAGTAGGTGGCATTCTATTCACTATTTGCCTGCTGAGGCTCCATCCTGCTGCCATGGGGCTCCATTCTACTGTGGTGTGCTCTGCCCTGTTTGCGAAGTCTCTCTGTTATGGCGGGTTGCCTCGGCAACAGCAGGCTGCATCAGCACTGGGCGTGTTCCTCAGTAGTTGCAGATTGTGTCCATAGTGGTGGAGGCCCCTCCCCCAGTGGGCTGCACCGTCCTGACCGGCAGTGAATCTCTCAACCCTGAGCACCTCCAATCGCCACCCTGCTTGTCCCCATGAGGGTGGGATCTGCCGAACCCGATCACCTGGCTCCCTGCCTCAGAGTCCGTCCTCTCTCTCTTTCTTTTTCTCCCCAATTTGAATGGTGAGACTCTCTCACTGACACCCCAGTAGCCTGCTGATAGAGCACTGGGATCTGTGCGATCTCCCATGCCGCTGCCCACTGCACCAGCTCAAATCACGCTTCCCAGGAATCTCCTGGTCTGGCTCATTGTCCAAGTCCTATTTAATCAGATGGACATGTCAATCTGCCCTTCCAAATCTCAGATTGCCGGTTTAACAGGGCACCCAGACCAGTGAGTTTTGTGCCGGGTGCTGCTGCGCTGCGGCACCGGCGGAAGAACCGGCCAAAGCGGCCGTGCGAGCCCCATCACCGGCTGCCCCAGCATCCCGTGTTTCCCCTACACCTGGGAATTTTCCTGTTCTGTGGGCAACAAAGGTTCCTCTGGGAATGTGGCTAGGACTCACCCTCTGCACCTTCATTGAGAGCTGCAATCCTGAGTTCTTTCTATGATGACATCTTGGAAATCCTCCTCAGTATGACCATTTTCATGAAACTGATTCTTCCTATCCAAGAGCATAGAATATTTTTTCATTTGTTTGTGTCCTCTCTTATTTTCTTGAGCAGTGGTTTGTAGTTGTACTTGAAGTCCTTCACATCCTTGTTAGCTGTATTAGTAGGTATTTTATTCTCTTTGTAATGACTGTGAATGGGAGTTCATTTACGATCTGGGTCTACTTGTCTGATGTTGGCATATAGGAATGCTTGTGATTTTTGCACATAGATTTTGTATACTGAGACTTTGCTGAAGTTGATTATCAGCTTGAGGAGCTTTTGAAATGAGACAATGGGGTTCTCTAGATAAAGAATCATGCTATCTGTAAACACAGACAGTTTGACTTCCTCTCTTCCTATTTGAATGCCCTATATTTCTTTCTATTGCCTGATTGCCCTGGCCAGAATCTCCTATACTATGTTGAATAATAGTGGTGAAAGAGGGAATCCTTATATTTGCAGGTTTTCAAGGGGGAATGCTTCAAACTTTTGCCCATTTAGTATTATATTGGTGGTGGATTTTTCATAAATTGCTCTTATTGTCAAAATTTTAAAAGGAAAAGCATTACCAATGAAAAAGAAGTTTATAAAAAGAATCAAATGTAAATTCTAGAATAAAAATACAATAACTGAAATTTTAAAATCACTGGATGGGATGAATAGTAAGAGTGGATATGAAAGAAGATAGAAACAATGACCTAGAGGACAAATAAATATGTCCTGAACAACAGAGAGAAGTTGAGAAAAACTGAATAGAGGTACATGGACCTGTGCACAATTATGAAAACCATACACCTTATAAATACATTGGTTCTATGAGTTCCAGAAGGAGAAAAAGAATGTAAAAATAAAAATTAAAAAAATATAATGGCCCCAAATTTCCTAAACTTGACAAATGGCATACATCTACAGATTAAAGAAGCTGAGAAAACCACAAATAGCATAACCCCCACCCCCCAAATCCATGCCAAGGCACATCACAATTAAACACCTAAAAATTGAAGGCCAAAAGTATTTTCAAATGGTCCACAAAGAAGTCATGCATTACTCATAGGGGAACACTTACTTGAATATTTTTCATCTGAAACCGTGGAGGCTAGAAGAAAGAGACACAACATACCACATTGTGTAGTATGGTATGGTAGTGAATTGGAAGACTCAATATAATAAAAATGTCAGTCCTCTACAATTGATCTGTAGATTTAATGCAATCTGTATTAAAATTGAAACAAAGATTTTACAATATAGAGAAACTTATTCTAAAAATTATATAGAGGGCACAGGCCCTAGAATAGCTTAAACAATCTTGAAAAGAAGAATGAAGTGGAAGAAACCATTCGATACTATACTAAGAATTATTATATAATATGTACAGCAATAAAGACAGTACCATATTTGTGGAGTAACAGATGTGTGGATTAATGGAAGAAAATATGGAATCTAAAAATAGATGCACATAAACATATCCAACATATTTTTGACAAAAGTGTAATAGAATTTCAATGGAGGAAAAATATATTTTTCAATAAATGATGGTGGAGCAATTGTCTCCCATAGACAAAAAAAAAAAGCTTGGGTTAACTTTATACCTTATAAAAAATGCATCAAAATGGTGCTCATTTTGCAGTACATTTGCTAAATTTGTAATGATACAGAGAAAATTAGCATGGCACCTACACAAGGATAACATGTGAATTTTTAAGACATTTTGTATTTGAAAAAAAGAAAACAATTCCAGAAAATGGAATATAGTCTTAAATGCAAAACATAAAACTGTTAAACTTTTAGGAAAAAACAGTAGAAAATCTTCAGGATCAAGGGGTAGGAAAAGAGTTTTTAGACTTAAGACTAAAAGTACAATCTAGAAAATCCAAAATTGACCAATTAGACCTCATTCATTTAAAAAACTTTGCTCTTTGAAATACCCTATTAAGAGGATAAAAGACAAGCTACATAGACTTGGAAGAAATATTCACAAACTATATCTGACAAATGACTAGTATTTAGAATATATGAAAAGTTCTCAAAATTCAACAGTAAAAAAAAACAACTTAATTAGAAAATGAGCAGACATTAGTAGACATTTCACCTAATAGGCCATGTGGATGTCAAATAAGCACACTAAAAAATGTTCAACATAACTAGCTATTATGAAAATGAATTAAAACAAAAATGAGCTATCACTATACACCTAACAGTTAAAATAAAAAGTTAAATAAAATAAGTTAAATACAAATAAATAAAAGTTAAAATAAAAAGTTGTGAGGCATCAGTTGCTGGCAAGGACACAGAGAAACTGGATTATTAATAAATAAATTGCTGGTGGAAACATAAAACGGTACACCCATTTTGAAAAATGATTTGGCAGTTTGTTAGAAAACCAAACATTAAACTACTACATAAATTGGAAATTTCAGTCTGGGCCGTTATCCCAGAAAAATGAAAATTTTTTTGTTCACACAAAAACCTGCATACAAATGTTCATAGCAGCTTTATCCTAATAACTCCAAATTAGAAACAACTCAGATATCTGTTAACAAGTAGTTAAACGGTGGTACATCCATACCATGGAATATTACTCAGCAATAAAAAATAAACTACTGATACACATGACAATGTGGATTAAACTTTAGGGATTTATGCTGGATGAAAAAGGCCAATCCAAAATATTATATACTCTATGATTCCATTTATAAAACATGCTTGAAATGACAAAATCATAAAAGTGGAGGACATATTAGTGGTTGCTGGAGGTTAAGGGTATGTGAGAGAAGTGGATGTGGTTATAAAATGGCAACATGTGAGATCTTTATGGTAACAAAATGGTACAAGTAAACTTGGTGAAATTTCAACTAGTAGGTGGATTGTATTGAATATCAGTATCCTAGTGTGGTAGTGTACTATTGTTTTGCACGATGCTACCATTGAAGGAAAGCAGGTAAACTGTATATGGAATATTTCTAATTTTTGGTTACAACTGCACGTGAATCTCCAATGATCTCAAAATAAAAGCTCAATGTAAAAAAGTATGTTGGTACATGAAGAGTTATAAGATGGTTAAATCTGTGATAAATGATTTTTTAAATTGATAAGAAGGATGCTGTCTAATAATCTGCATGTTTGATAGCCAAAATGGGAAGCAGAATTACAAGAACTGCTTTCATGAAAAATACCTCTAAAGGTCAACTTTGCAATAAAGGAAAAAAATATAAACATCAATGTGAATGACATGGTCTTATCTCCTTTAGAAATAGTCTCGAGTTTATTTTAAAAATTTATAATATGTAATTATACTGATAGTTTGCTGATCTATTTCTGTTGAATTAATACTGGAATGAACTACCAAAAATATGTGAATTTCAAAATCTGTGAAGTATTTCAGAGCCCATGTTGGCAAAATCACTCTTTTTTGGGGGGCCATGATTTTTGCTTTATTACAAACTCTTTTCTAGGGGTAGGAAGTTTTTGATCTTTAGAGAAATCCTGACAGAAAAAAAAAATCGCAAAGACCAAAAAGCTGGCCATGTTTATCATCCTGATAAAGGTTATTTTAATATTTCAAAATATTTTGAAACTCATTAAAAGCTTATTTGAGAATGTCAGTTCTTTTAGAGGAATATATTCTGTTAGGGGTATCACTGTGTTTAAGGCAAGGGTAGAGGACTTTGGGAAGAGAAGGGCAACATGTTTGACCTTCAGAGCATCTAAAACATAGATGCCAGGTTGCTTCTTGCTCCTCAACATATTATGTTTATGCAATTTATTTTATTGGGTGGCTAATTACAGAAGGGAATCTCCAAAGGAGGTTTTTCTGGTCCAGGCTTTTGTTGGTAGATATTAGTTATCTTGAAAATCTTCTAGTTTTTTTTATGGCAACAGTTTGTGACTTGAAACTGTTGTAACACCATTTCACCCTTGAGTTTCTTCAAAATATCTGAGTAAGTGGCACCTGACCATCAGGTCTAAAACTTGCCTGTTTAACAATTTATGATTGAATACCTCTGCTACTTCAAATTTTATATGAATTCAAGATTCTCCTTAATGGTTTCCTCTATAAAGAAAAATCCAACAATACCTCACTGAGTCTCTCTGTTAGCATTCTTTTACAACTGATTATATCATAAAGTGGCCTCACTGATTCTGTAGCTCACTTCCTGATTCTGATGTCTTTAAAAACCTTTTAGTATTAATTTAGGAATGTCTCACAAGGTGATTCTTGAAATTATTAATAGTTATTTTATTTTCTTGGCCAGCATTAAAAAATTCTTTTTTAAAAAATATGCTCTCCTTGTCCCCCTATCTCCCCAAGCCTCTTTACTTTGTCACATAGCCATGGATAAATTAGATTTTGTTTGGTTGCTGCATGTATTTTTGGTCTTTTTGAAGTGATTTTGAAAAGCATTCCTGTGGGCTTTCAATCTGTGAAAAAATATTTTTGAAATAGCAATATCTACATTTTATTGTCACTCTTTCTCCTAAATGTGGATAATCAAATGGTAGATAATTCTGGTTTACTTGCTTAAGTTAGTACATATAATTAAATTACTATTATATAATGGCTCATATAGAGATTTATATCCTTTCAAAAACATATTCTTTTGAATCCTATGAATCTCATTATAGTAAGTAACCATACTTTTTATGCAAATCTCAATTTTACATTTCATTCTGACAAAATGTTTGATCAGTTTGTGGATAACTGAAGACCTCCAAAATTACATCACCTAATTTCTATATTGTGGCCAAAATTGTATTATTTCTGTCAAATCTTCTGTAAGTCCTCTAACTTTATGAACACATTTTACATTTAAAAAGTTTTATTTTTTCATTCACATAGTTTTTATTACCTTTTCCTTATCTAATATTCTATGTTTATACCACATATGTTTGCCTTCATATACATAGCAACATGCTTACTTAGCTGTCCAGGTTGGGCCTTCCTGTGGTCTGTTTGTAATTTGCCATTGTAAGTGGTTGTTTGTTTCTCCTTCCAAAAAATTGCTTAAAGTCTAGTTATATACCCTTGCATCCTGGTCTATATTCTAATTCAGCTATTTTCCTTTAAAAGCCTCTAGAAAAAGTATATGTGTGTATTGTATTTTAGTTACTTTTTTCACTCCTTCCTTTCTATACCAATTATTCTTTCAAAACCACAATGAGATAGCATTTTACCCTAGTTTTTTTTATTGCATTTTAGGTTTTGGGGTACATGTGCAGAACATGCAAGATAGTTGCATAGGTACACACATGGCAGTGTGTTTTGCTGCCTTCCACCCCTTCACCCACATTTAGCATTTCTACCCAGGCTATCCCTCTCCAGCTCCCCCTCCCGCTGTCCCTCCCCTATTCACCCCAATAGACCCCAGTGTGTAGTACTCCCTTCGCTGTGTCCATGTGTTCTCATTTTTCATCACTGCCTATGAGTGAGAATATGTGGTATTTCAATTTCTGTTCTTGTGTCAGTTTGCTGAGAATGATGTTCTCCAGATTCATCCATGTCCTTACAAAGGACATGAACTTGTCATTTTTGATTGCTGCATAATATTCTATGGTGTATATGTGCCACATTTTCCCAGTCCAGTCTATCAGCAATGGGTATTTGGGTTGGTTCCAGGTCTTTGCTATTGTAAACAGTGCTGCAATGAACATTTGTGTGCATGTGTCCTTATAGTAGAATGATTTATAGTCTTTTGGATATATATCCAGTAATGGGATTGCTGGGTCAAATGGAATTTCTATTTCTAAGGCCTTGAGGAATCGCCACACTGTCTTCCACAATGGGTGAACTAATTTACACTCCCACCAACAGTGTAAGAGTGTTCCTATTTCTCCACATCCTCTTCAGCATCTGTTGTCTCCAGATTTTTTAATGATTGCCATTCTAACTGGTGTAAGATGGTATCTCAATATGGTTTTGATTTGCATCTCTCTAATGACCAGTGATGATTAGCATTTTTTCATGTGTTTGTTGGCCTCATGTATGTCTTCTTTTGTGAAGTGTCTGTTCACATCCTTTGCCCATTTTTGAATGGGCTTGTTTGTTTTTTTTTCTGTAAATCTGTTTGAGTTCTTTGTAAATTCTGGATATCAGCCCTTTGTCAGTTGGGTAAACTGCAAAATTTTTTTCCCATTCTATTGGTTGCCAATTCACTCTAGAGACTGTTTCCTTTGCCGTGCAGAAGCTGTGGAGTTTGATTAGGTCCCATTTGTCTATTTTGGCTTTCATTGCCAATGCTTTTGGTGTTTTGGTCATGAAGTCCTTGCCTACTCCTATGTCCTGAATGGTTTTGCCTAGATTTTCTTCTAGGGTTTTTATGGTGCCAGGTCTTATGTTTAAATCTTTAATCCATCTGGAGTTAATTTTAGTGTAAGGTGTCAGGAAGGGGTTCAGTTTCTGCTTTCTTTACCCTAGTTTGAATAGATATTATTACTATAGCATCTGTTACCAAAAGTAACAGATGCTGGTGAGGATTCAGAGCAAAGGGAACTCTTATACACTGTTGGCAGGGATATAAATTAGTGCAGCCATTATGGAAAACAGTATGGAGATTTCTCCATAATAAAAAACTAGAACTACCATACAATCTAGTAACTCCACTACTGGGTATTTATTTCAAAGAAAAGAAAATTGGCATATCAAAGCGACACATGCACCTTATGTTTTTTGCTGTAGTATTCACAATAGCAAAGGCATGGAATCAATCTGTGTCCATTAAAGGATGAGTGGATAATGAAAATGTGGTACATACACAGAATGAAATACTACTTGGCTATACAAAGAATTAAATTCTGTCATTTGCAGAAACATGGATGAAACTGGAGGACATTATGTTCAGTGAAATAAGCAGGCACAGAAACACAAATCACATGTCCTCTCTCACATGTGGGAGCTGAAAAATGTGGATCTTATGGAGGTAGAGAGTAGAATGGTAGTTATTGGAGGCTGGGAAAGATGTTTTGGGGGAAAGGGATAAAGAGAAGTTGGTTAATGAGTACAAACATACAGTTAGATAGAAGGAATAAGTTCTAATGTTCTAATGCAGAGGAGGGTGTCTATAGATAACAACAATACATTATATATTCAAAATAGCTAGAAGAGATACTTCAAATGTTCCTAATACACAGGAATGATAATACTGAAGGTGATTAATATCATAAATAACCTGACCTGATCGTTACACCTTCTATGCATGTAAAAAATATCACATACTTTTAAAAATGTACAAAAATTATGTACCACTAAATTATTTTAAAGTTGACATTTTAAGTTGTCCTCAGTTTTTTTTATTTCACTGTAATAGCCCTGGCTCATTTGTCAAACTTTTCTTTAGTTTCTTTTACTCTAGTGGAATCTGCAACAGTCTGCCTTTTCTCCTATCTTGCCTCATAGTTTTTTGTTTATAATACAAGATCCATGGTGACATTTTGTTCAAGTATAGCCCAGCCCTCCTGTGTAGGCTATAACTATTAAAAAGAGTTCTTGTGGATTCTGGAGAATTTGGAGTATCCACTCTTTTTTCTCTGCATGGAACAGATGCTATTTGAGAAAGCATCACCCTAGAGATCTTTGCCTTGAATTTCTTTCTAGGGCATTAAATTTGGCCTACAGTACTGTATTTTCTTAAGTCTTCATATTTAAATGTGCAATGACCACTGGTTTTTCCTCTCCTGCCATCACCAGAGGCTGGCCTAGCAGATATGAAAATGTTACCATGTGGCTAACATGGCTTTGTTCTAACACATAACCTTCATTATTATTATACACATGGCTGTCTACACACTCTACAATCTAACCTATTCATGCCATTTCTAAGTAGCCTATCTCAGTGACATATTCTCTGTATATAGCACACTGTGGCATAATAACGATGCCTGGATCTCATCGAAGTGTCATTTCCTGTTGAAGCCAAACTTCTTTAAGGGCCTGTTCCTCCTTAGAACCACAATTACTGCCATCATGGAAATGAGAATATTTTATAATAATCTAGAGGCCCTTCGATGTTGTTTGTATCTGCACACCTGCTATATTTACCAACAGAGAATGAGCCTGTTCTATGATGGGCAAGACTTCAGGAACACTATAGCTCCCATGCTAATTCTGACATTTTAAATTGAAGATAGCAGGTCATAATAAATGGTATGGTGCTCAAAATGTGAAGCTCTGACTTTAAGTCTTAGCTTTAACTTTATATGCTTGAAGAAGTCATTACAATCCTTTGAGCCTCAGTTCCCTTATCTGTTATCTAAATAGTGTTATAAACATTTATAAAACATTTTGAATGCATGAATTTAAACTTTTTAACTATGCTGTGAGATAGACCACACTACTTAGATATTATAGACTCATAATATATTATAACTGAAGACAGCCTTAGGGATTATCTAATCCAAATATATATTTTTACAGATGACTAAGCAAAGTCCTAAACAAGGCCAAGAAAGTCACTCAAGTTCACCACAGCTAGTGTGGCAAACCTGGAACTAGAGCACATGTATCCTAATCTAGTTCTCTTTGCCTCTTTTTGTTTCCTTCAGTCAGTCACCAGGTACAACAGATTCTGTCTTGGAAAAGTGTTCGTATAATAGCTAACATTTATTGAATATTACAATGTCCTAGACATTTGACATTTTTCTAAGAATACTACATGTATTTCCACATTTAATCATTATATTAACCTCACAAAGTAGGTGCTATTTTATCCTCATTTTGCAGATGAGAAAATTGAAATCAGAATGAATAATTTATCCAAGTATGCATAATCTTTATAAGACTAAAGTTTCAAAAGCCAGTTGAAAGATGATGTGAATAGTTGAATAGAAGTGATATGATTTGTGTCCAAAGCAGGGTAATGGAGAGAATAAGTATTGATAGCAGAATCCAGATTCAAACTTAAACCATCTATCTCCAGAACCCATGTTATTAACCAATACTTCATTGCCTCTCATCTATTTTTTCTCTATTCCATCACAACCACCATAAACCTAGGCCTCAATTCTTCTTGAAGCATTTCCCTCCCCTCTTGTTCTTTTTCCTGCAACCCATTCTTCTCATCTCAGTCTGATCAATATTGCTAGACCACCACTTCATTCAGATTATTATCTTTTTCTAGGAAGAAGTCATAATTTCAAATTTTCTCACAAATCAAGTCAAAAATCCTGTCCCTGTTACTCAAGTTTCTCTAGAATATGAACTTCTTCATTTTCTGATATGATTGTCCACTATTCATCAGCAGGAATCCTCTAATTTTGCCAGATAAATTGCTGGACAAAACCTAACTTCACTCTTACCTCTTTATTAGTGTTATTACTTGAAATGTTCTTGCATCAGTTAGGATTCTGTATTGCACATGATGAAAAATCAAGTTAAACTGTCTCTAACAATAAAGGTAATTTACTAGCTCATTTAACTGAAAAATCCAGAGATAATGGCTTTTGGCAAAGATTGATCTAGTGGCTTAGTGATGTTGCCAAGGCTCCAGATTAAATCTCTTCCACTCTGTTTTCAATGGTGTCCATACCAAATGTCAAAGAGCACAGTTTCTTTCTACTACACACAGGTGATTTGGTTTTTAATAGCCATAAGCTTTGTAGCCCCATAAAATACTCTCTGGTAGAAGAGAGAATCTGTGTCCTAGCATTTCCAAAAAATGTACAGAAATTTATTCTGATAAGACCCCTTCAGTGTCTGCTTCAAATTAATTACTGGGCACAGAGGAATAAGATGCATTAATTACTTTAGGCTTGGGTTATATACCTTTCCCTAAGTCAGTCACTAGTGCCAGGAGGACAGAATGGCCTGATTCACTTAAGACAATTATGATGCATATATGGAGCTAAAGTAAACTCTGTCTGAATCACTTGGCTGCAAATTGTGGATGGAATGATTTTCCAAACAAGATTGAAGTTTGCCAGAAGAGATAAATAGGTTTTCCTGGAAGGCACTCATCAAATGTGTACTACAGTTCTTCTCTCTTTCTCTTTGACAACTCAAATTGTATCTTCTCTTTTATGGTCAATTTAATTTTACTTACCCTAGTTCACACCAATCTCTGAAGTCACATAGCATGTATAATATGTTGTACTCTATATTTGGCTTTAAATGTTTTGATAGTTTACATATTTAGAACTTGTGATTCCAACAAAATCATGTTAATTTAAGGCACAGACTATGTATTCTAACTTTGTGTAGCCTTCACAGCATCTGGGACATTTCTGGACATACAGCTAGTGCTATAAAAGCACTTGTTCACTTGACTTGAAGACTTGCTGAGTTAGGTACAGCCACTTTGTTCATTTCAGTCATCATCAAGATTGATCCTGATTGCTCTGGTTCACTCAATCATTTGACTCTCCACATCAATCATGAGGATAACAAAATAAATGGATTGAACAGGCTTCAGTTCATTCACTGTGCATTTATAGATATAGCCGTGCTGATGAATATTACTTGTCTGTCTGTACCCAAATCATGTTCCATAGTTTTGTGTATGTTTTTGAAGATTTATCTTTTTGTTTGGATATGACTACTATTAAAACAATTTCTATGGAATGGATTCTCTAATAATGGGTTACATTTGAGTTACTGGTAAGTGCTTTCTATTTTGTAGTGTTTACTTGTATTAACTATTGTATCCTATTTGATGTACATCTGCCTTAAGTTTTTTCTATTACATTTTATGTTCCATAATTAAACTTCTGGAAAACAGCATTAGCCACATTGACTGCAGTTCATCTTGTACAAATAATCCACCGGTAGCCTGATTTCCCCTAAATGGAACACTCAACTTTTTCCCCAGATCCATGGCATTTTTATTTTTCTATCAAAAGCTTAAGTGACTCCCAAAGAGTTGTTCTGTTGTGTTTTTTTTAAGATGAAAGTTTTAAATGCCAGCAAAAAGATGATGCAGATCATTGGATACCAGTGACATGAAAGTTTCTAGACCAGATCTGAAAGCATTTCAAGTTTTTTTCTACTTCTGAAAATTTACACAACTTAGTCTGTTCTCCTAGAGTCATATTTTCCTACTTCTTCATGTAACTATGATTACTACTGCTCAGCCTTAAGATTTCTACTGAAATTTTTACTTTATCATGAAAGTGGAAATTAAGTCTGTTTGGTTCACTGCTGTGTTAGGCATTCAATAAATATTATTGACTGACTGAGTGACACATTATTTCCTCTAATTTTCACTAAATTTTAATTTGCAGTTCATTAATATAAGCTTAATTTTCAAGTCAATGCAATATCTAAATTGGAAGTCAAGAGGATCATAAATATTTATCTGTCAAATAATTTTAAAATTTTAGAGATATCCATTTTAAAGCAAAACACAGAAATCCTTTAGTTAAATGAAAGTAAGTTCAAGTGACAATAAAAATCCATACTAAAAACTTCCATTTTGAACATTTTAAACTCAATGAAGTAAAACTTTAAGGCTTAACTTGGAAAGATTTACATAAGTTGATAAAGGGTCTGTAAACCTAAAGTGAAGAACCTGCTTCCAAAGTCTAATACAGAGTAATTTTTGTTATTTATGAAATATCAGTTAATTAAGAGTTATGTATGTTTTGTAGTTTTTCTAAATTTTTAAAGATTTCTTTCTAATTCTGTATTTATTCAATATTTAGCACTTTTAATTTTGCAAAATATTCTTACATGTGGATTGCATATTCATAAAAGAAGAAAATATAGGCAAATGCAGATAAGTAAAATAAAATCATCTACAAAGCTACCACCTGACATTAAACTACTGTTTACATGTGGTGCTTAGTCAAATGGACCTTTGAGTGACTATATACACACATATGAGTAGGTACAAAATAAGATCATGTTTTACATAACTACTTGTGATCTGCTGTATTATTGTAGTAAAAATATATAAAATTTACCATATTAATCATTAAAAAAATTATTTGTTATACTTTAAGTTCTGGGGTGCATGTGTAGGTGCAGTTTTGTTAAACAGGTATACACGTGCCATAGTGGTGGTTTGCTGCATCCACCACATTGCCATCTACATTAGGTTTTTCTCATAATGCTATCTTTCCCCAATGCCCCCACCTCCTGCTATTCCTCCCCTAGCCCCCATCTCTAGGCCACAGTGTGTGATGTTCTCCTCCTTGTGTCCATGTGTTCTCATTGCTCAACACTCACTTATGAGTGAGAACATGTGGTGTTTGTTTTTCTGTTCTTGTCTCAGTTTCCTGAGAATGATGGTTTTCAAATTCATCCATGTCCCTTCAAAGGACATGAACTCATCCTTTTTTATGGCTGAATAGTATTCCATGGTGTATATGTGCCACACTTACTTACTTTATCCAGTCTAACATTGATTAGCATTTGGGTTGGTTCAAAGTGTTTGCTATTGTGAACAGTGCCACAATAAACATAGGTGTGCATGTGTCTTTATAATAGAATGATTTATAATCCTTTGGGTATATACCCAGTAATGGGATTGCTGGGTCAAATAGTATTTCTAGTTTTAGAACCTGAAGGAATCACTACACTGTCTTCCACAATGGTTGAATTAATTTACACTCCCATCAACAGTGTAAAAGCATTCTTATTTCTTCACATCCTCTTCAGCATCTGTTGTCTCCAGATTTTTTAATGATCACCATTCTAACTGGTGTGAGGTGGTACCTCAATGTGATTTTGATTTGCATTTCTCAATGACCAGTGATGGTGAGCTTTTTTTCATGTCTTTGTTGGCTGCATACATACCTACTTTTGAAAAGTGTCTGTTCATATCTTACACCAACTTTTTGATGGCTCTGTTTGTTTGTTTTGTAAATTTGTTTAAATTCTCCATAGATTCTGGATATTAGTCCTTTGTCAGATGGGTAGATTGCAAAAATTTTTTCTCTTCTGTTGATTATTGGTTCACTCTATTGATAGTTTCTTTGGCAGTGCAGAAGCTCTTATGTTTACTTAGATCCCATTTGTCTATTTTGGCTTTTGTTGCCATTGCTTTTGGTGTTTTAGTTATGAAGTATTTGCCCATGCCTATGTCCTGAATGGTATTGCCCAGGTTTTCTTCCAGACTTTTTATGGTGTTAGGCCTCATGTTTAAATCTTTAATCCATCTGAAGTTAATTTTTGTATAAGGTTTCAGGAAGGAATCCAGTTTCAGCTTTCTGCATGTGGCTAGCCAGCTTTTTTCAGCACCAGTTATTAAATGGGGAATCCTTTCTCCATCGCTTGTTTTTGTCTGGTTCATCAAAGATCAGATGGTTGTAGATGTGTGGCTTTCTTTCTGAGGCCTCTGTCTTGATCCATTGGTCTATATCTCTATTTTTGTGCCAGTACCATGCTGTTTTGAGTACGGTAGCCATG
The DNA here is from genome assembly GCA_004024885.1 of Saguinus imperator. Lineage (NCBI taxonomy): Eukaryota > Metazoa > Chordata > Mammalia > Primates > Cebidae > Saguinus > Saguinus imperator. Next base: position 6,429 of record PVHO010029519.1, on the reverse strand, counting down.
TAATATAGTTTGAAGTCAGGTAGTGTGATGCCTCCAGATTTGTTTACTTTGCTTAGGATTGTCTTAAGTATGTGGGCTCTGTTTTGGTTCCATATGATGTTTAAGGTGCTTTTTTTCCAATTCCATGAAGAAAGTAATTGGTAGCTTGCTTGGGATAGCATTGAATCTATAAATTACTTTGGGCAGTATGGCCATTTTCACAACATTGATTCTTCCAAACCGTGAGCATGGAATGTTTTTCGATTTGTTTGTGCTCTCTTTTATTTTTTTGAGCAGTGGTTTGTAGTTCTCCTTGAAGATGTCCTTCACTTACCTTATTAGTTATATTCCTAGGTATTTTATTCTTGTTGTGGGAATTGTGAATGTGAGTTCACTCATTATTTGGCTCTCTGTTTGTCTATTATTGGTGTATAGAAATGTTTGTGATTTTTGCAGATTGATTTTGTTTCCTGAGATTTGCTGAAGTTGCTTATCATCTTAAGGAGGTTTTGGGCTGAAAGAATGGGGTTTTCTAAATATACAATCATGTCATCTGCAAACAGGGACAATTTGATATCCTCTCTTCCTATTTTAATACCCTTTATTTCTTAGCCAGAACTTCCAATACTAACTCTGTTGAATAAGAGTGGTGAGAGAGGGCATCCTTGTCATATGCCAGTTTTCAAAGGGAATACTACCAGTTTTTGCCCATTCACTATAATATTGTCTGTGGGTTTGTCATAAATAGCTCTTATTATTTTGAGATATGCTCCATTGATACCTAGTTTATTGAGAGTTTTTAGCATAAAGGGCTGTTGAATTTTGTGGAAGGCCTTCTCTGTATCTATTGAGATAATCATGCGATTTTTGTCTTTCATTCTGTTTATGCAAAGGATTACATTTATAGATATGCAGATGTTGAACCAACCTTGCATCCCTGGAATGAAGATGACTTGATCATGATGGTTAAGCTTTTAATGTGCTGCCCAGGTAAGCCGTGTTTTTGTCTCTAAGAACTTGCCTATTCTAGATACTTCATATCAATGGAATTATTCAATATTTGTCCTTTTGTATAAGGCTTATTTCACTTAGCATAATGTTTTCAATTTATCCATGTTGTAGCATATATGTGATCTACTTTTTTTGCTACTTAGAAATATATTTTGACTCTCTTTCTGTGCCAGTAATGTAAAAATAAGAATTTTAATCATTGCAAAGCATTTCTTTAAAATGTGGATTTATCATAATTTAACCAACTGAGATTGAGATTATTTAAAATATTTTACTTTTATAAACAACAATTTGCTAGATATTCTTTATTTATTATTTTATTTTAACTTTTATTTTAAGTTTAAGAGTACACATTCAGGTTTGTTACGTAGGTGAACTTGTGTCATGGGAGTTCATTGTATAGATTATTTTATCACCCATGTATTAAGCCTGGTACCCAATAGGTACCTTTCCTGATTCTCTCCCTTCTCTCACTCTTTACTCTATGATAGACCCCAGTGTATATTCCTTTCTATGTGTCCATGTGTTCTCATCATTTAGCTCTCATTTATAAGTGAGAACATGGAATATTTGGTTTTCTATTCTTGCATTAGTTTGCTAAGAATAATGGCCTCCAGTTCCATCCATATTCCTGCAAAGGACATGATCTCATTCTCTTTTATGGCTGTGTAGTACTCCATGGTGAATATTTGCCACATTTTCTTTAACCATTCTACCACTGATGGACATTTACTATTGTGAATAGTGCTGCAATGAACATACACATGCATGTGTCTTTATAATACAATGATTTATATATCCTTTGGGTATATATCCAGTAATGGGATTGCTGGGTCAAATGGCATTTTTTAAACATATGGTTTTTTTTTTACCCTTGTCTGATTGTTTTCTGAAAGTAGTATTTTTGGATTAAAGGGTATGCATGCTTTAAAAGTTTTTGATCCTTACTGAGAAAATTATCTTAAAAATGCACATATCATTGGATAAAGCCACTTTTCACAGTGGAATGCTATTTCTTGCATCCACTTGATTATTTTTGTTGATCTTAGAGGCCAAAAAAATGGTGTATTGTTTTTGTTTGCATTAACTGAATTACTAGGGATGTTTAGCACTATTGTGTTGTTGCCTATTGTACTGTTTATTTAAATTACCTGTTTATGTCTCTTGCCCATTTTCCCTTGATATTGTTGCCTTTTCATATTTATTTATAAAAATACATTGCATATAAAGATATATGTTTAATCCCAGTAATTATATATTATTATCTTAGAAATATTTTAAAAGTATATAGATGTGCAAAAGGAGAGGAAAAGTGAATGAAATTCCATCATACAGAGTCAACTACTGTTGACTTTTTGGTATGTATTCTTCCAGAATTATTTTTTGTACAAAAGTGATCATAATATGCATAACTTTTTCACTTCATTTGCTGTGAATCTTTTCATATCTATCTATCTATCCCCTTCTATGTATAAATGCATATACTTGTTATAATTGTTTATAATAACTTACTGCATTACTTAAAATATTTAACCAAATCCTTATTTATACATTGTTTCTAATTTTTAAATTAAAAATAATACTATGAAGGACATTCTTGTGCACAAATCTCTAAACATTTTTCCAATTATTTCCTTAGGTAAATTCTTAGAAAAAGGATTGCAAAGTAAAATGGCATAAACTTTTGAAGACTTTTTATACAAGCTTCTATGTAGCCCTCCAGAAAAGTTATGAGAATTTACTTTTCCACCGTTCAGCACTTTGAAATAACACCCATTTTTCTCCATCAACTCGACATTGAGCATTCTCATTTTTTCTAAATTTTACTAAGCATATGCACAGAAAAATGGTATGTCATTTCATTTGCATTTTTGACTTCTAATAAATTGAATTTCTTTGAACTTTCTCTTACCGTTTGTTGGTCATTTGTGTTTCTTGTTTTGTAAATTGATTGATCTTATTCTCTGTCCGTTATTCTCACATACTGGAGTATGCACTTTTCCTTATTAATTTATAAAAACACATTCTATATTAAGGATATATTTTGTTTGGCTCTCATCTATATTTGAAACATATTTTATTTTGCTGTTTGCTATTTATATTTTAAGATTTACTAATTTGTTGCATATAACTTTATAATACTTTTTTCTAAGAATATTATACTATAGTAATAACTTAATTTTCTCATTCTAAATTTTTTGATTATTTGATTTCTAAATTCTAAATTATTTGATTTCTCATTCTAAATTATTTGATTTCTTTAGTGTTTCTTTTGAATATTATTTTTCTCAACATTTTACTTTGAAAAATTTTAAGGCTACAGAAAAGTTGCAGGAATTGTACAGGTTGAGTCTCTCTTACCCACAATGCTTGGTACCAGAAGCATTTTTTTCTAATTTCAGAATATTTGTATTATACAAGTTGAGGATCCCAAATCAAAAAATTCAAAATCCAAAATGCTCCTAGGAGCATTTTTTAAAATGTCATTGTGGAGTTTAAAATGTTTCATATTTTGGAGCATTTAGGATACTGGATTTTCAAATGTAGGATGCTCAATGTGTATAATGATCAGTTGTCTATATTCTTAAACACTTTCACTAGGTTTGCTTTTTTCTTTTTTTTAGACAAAGTTTTGCTTTTGTTACCCTGGCTGGAGTGCAATGGCACAATCTCTGCTCACCACAACCTCTGCCTCCTGGGTTCAGGCAATTCTCCTGCCTCAGCCTCCTGAGTACCTGGGATTACAGGCACGCACCACCATGCCCAGCTAATTTTTTATACATTTTTTTAGTAGAGATGGGGTTTAAACATGTTGACCAGGATGGTCTCGATCTCTTGACTTCGTGATCCACCCACCTCGGCCTCCCAAAATGCTGGGATTACAGGCGTGAGCCACCGCACCCGGCCAGGTTTACTTTTTCTATTTCAATTGTTCTCTCCCTGTCTCTCACTTCAACATGTGCACATATTTAGCTACAGTTTGCTTCTTAAGTTTGTTTATAGTTGGTTTGTTCCATACATAAATTTGAAATTTGGATATAGTCCAATATTTTCCTTTATGTCTTCTGCCCTTAAGTTCATAGTTGGAAGTCTTTCCTCACCACAAGATTATATATATTCACCAGCATCTTGTTCTTTCTTCTTTTATCTTAACATTTCCAATCCATATAGAATTCATTTTAACTTATGGTATTGGGTTAAATTTTTTTTCCAAATGGTAAGCCAACTTTTCATATTATAGAAACAATTTCTACAAGTCAATAAGCAAACAGATCAATAATGTACTAAGAAAAATAGATAAAAATTATGACTAGAGAGTTTGCAGAAAAAGAAACAAAAGTGATACTTAATAAACATATAAAAACATATTCAGGGAGGAGAGACAAGATGGCATCGTAGAACTGACTCAGGATTGCAGCTCTCAGTGAAGGCACAGAGGGTGAGTCCTAGCTGCATTCTTGGATGGACCTTTTTTGCCCACAGAGCGTTGAAAGTCCCAGGTGTGGGAGAGACACGGGATGCTAGTACAGCCGGCTAGTGCAGCTGGCTCGCGTGGTCGCTTCGGCCAGTGCTGCAGCAGGACCCGGCATGGAACTCACTGGTCTGGGTGCCCTGTTAAACCGGCAATCTGAGATTTGGAAGGGCAGATTGGCATGTCCATCTGATTGAACGGGACTTGGACAATGAGCCAGACCAGGAGTTTCCTGGGAAGTGTGATCTGAGCTGGTGCAGTGGGCACAGGCACGGGAGATTGCACGGATCCCAGTGCCCTATCAGCAGGCTACTGGGGCACCAGTGAGAGAGTCGACTTTTCAGCTTGGGGAGAGGAAGAGAGAGAGAGAGAGGATGGACTCTGAGGCAGGGAGTTGGGTGATTGGGCTCGGTGGGTCCCACCCTCATGGGGACAAGCAGGGTGGTGATTGGAGGTGCTCAGGGTTGAGAGTTTTGCTGCTGGCATCTAGGACAGTGCAGCTCAGTGAGGGAGGGGCATCCACAACTAGGGATGCAATCCACCCCTACTGAAGTACCGCTCAGGGCTGACGCAGCCTGCTGTTGCTGAGGCAACCTGCCATAACAGAGAGACTCTGCCAGGAGGGGGGAGTGCTCCACAGCAGAACGGAGCCCAGCAGCAACAGGGCGGACCCGCGCTAGCAGGGCAGAGCCCCAGCAGGCAAATAGTGAATAGACTGCCTCCTAGTGGGGCAGGACAGTGCAACAGATACTCATAAAGAAAGACCCAACTCCCTAAGACAGAGCATCTAAGGGGGAAAAAAAAGGGTGGTGTTTTATGAGTTCTGTTGCAGCAGATATAAACAACCTCCCAAAAACACTGAATGAACAACGAAGCTCACAGCTCAGCACTGGAGCTCCTATAAAGCACAGACCATCTCCTCAAGCAGCTCCCTGACCCGTGTATATCCAAAGAGTCACCCCAAAAAAGGACTAATCAGACTGACATTTGGCGGGCATCATTCTGGAACAAGGACAGTAGCAGAAGAAACTGGTATCATCCCTCAATGTTCCGCAGCTGCTACAGGTATACCCCAGAGAAGCAGGGCCTGGAGTGGACCTCAGCACTCATACAACAGAGGGGCTAGACCATTAGAAGGAAAACTAAGTAACAGAAATGCTTCATCATCAACAATCTGGGCATCCACACAGAGACCCAATTGAAAAATCAGCAACTACTAAGACAACAGGTGGATAAATCCACAAAGATGGAAAGAAACCAGCGCAAAAAGGAGGAAAACACCCAAAATCAAAACACCTCACCTCCTACAAAGGACCAAAACTCCTCACCAGCAAGGGATCAAAGCTGGACGGAGAATGAGTGTGACAAAATGACAGAATCAGACTTCAGAAAGTGGATAATGAGAAACTTCAGTGAGCTAAAAGAACATGTTCTAAATCAGTGCAAAAAAACTAAGAACCTTGAAAAAAGATTTGAAAAAAGAATCAAGGAATTGATAACAAGAATGGACAACTTAGAGAGGAATATGAATGAATTGAAGGAGCTGAAAAACACAACACAAGAACTTGGTGAAACATGCACAAGTTTCAATAGCCGAATTGACCAAGCAAAAGAAAGAATATCAGAAGTTGAAGATCAACTCAATGAAATAAAATGAGAAACCAAGATTAAAGAAAAAAGCACAAAAAGGAATGAACAAAATCTCCAAGAAATGTGGGACTATCTGAAGAGACCCAACCTACATTTGATAGGCATAACAGAATGTGATAAAGAGAATGAATCCAAGCTGGAAAACACTCTTCAGGATATTATCCAGGAAAATTTCCCCAACCTAGCAAGACAGGTCAATACTCAACTCCAGGAAATACAGAGAACACCACAAAGATACTCCGCAAGAAGAGCAACCCCAAGGCACATAATCATCAGATTCACCAGGGTTGAAATGAAGGAGAAAATACTAAGGGCAG
>PVHO010029518.1:0-23734 GCA_004024885.1 Saguinus imperator | reverse complement strand
GCTGAGGAATCAGGGAGCAGGCTACCCACAAGGCTCAGGGACATCAGGACAGGCAGGTTGTCAAAGTCACAAGGGGACATGAAGACATGGGCCCAGGAAAACAGCTCTTAATCCAAAATGGTCTCAAGACTCCTTTACACTATGAAAAATTAACCCATTTATGCCTGAGGTTGCAATTTTTTGTGTAAAAACTCAGACCCTGAGGCCGAGCGTGATGGCTCACGCCTGTAATCCCAGCACTTTGGGAGGCCGAGGCGGGTGGATCACGAGGTCAAGAGATCGAGACCATCCTGGTCAACAAGGTGAAACCCCCGTCTCTACTAAAAACACAAAAAATTAGCTGGGCATGGTGGTGTGCACCTGTAATCCCAGCTACTCAGGAGGCTGAGGCAGGAGAATTGCCTGAACCCAGGAGGCAGAGGTTGCGGTGAGCCGAGATCGCGCCATTGCACTCCAGCCTGGGTAACAAGAGCGAAACTCCGTCTCGAAAAAAAGAAAAAAAAACAAAACAAAACTCAGACCTTGGTAATGACCTTGAGCCGTAGGAATATAAATAACTCCCACAAGCTTAGCATTCCAATAATGGAACACTAGGTATAAATAGGTTTTAATGAGAACCCAAACAGCTTTTGATTATGTAGGCTTCTTTTGCCTATGTAGGTGCCTGTTTATATAATTTTTCTGTATTCTAAGTTAAAGCTGAGACATTTAAAAAATACTTATTCCTTAGGCTAAGCCATCATTACATGTTAATATAAATATTTTTGAAAAACATTTCTCAAAGTAAAAAACTACTTAGAGTGGTGCTGCGTTGCCTTTCTTGCAATCTCTGTAGCGTGTGGCTCAGAGGTGAAGCTGGACTCTCCCATTTGCTCTGTATCCAGCTCGCTGTGTGTCACATACCACGCCATGCGGCCTCTAGAAAGTTCACCGTGTACTTGGGCAAGAATGAGTGAAAAAAACGACGTCTTGGTAGTGCTATGAAAATAGCTTTTATCTCCCAGTCTTCCTGCAGATCATACACAGGGATGCCCAGACGCGGTCTGAGACCCCTGGGAGGAACAGCCTGGCTCTGCTACCCCCATGACTCTGCTCACAGCACTGACCTCAGCTAATTCAAGAAGGTATCACCTATGATGAGAATATTAAATAAAAGTTAACCAGCTTCCAAATGCATCTATATGACAATAATCCACATGGGTAAGATAAACTGAACACAACACAAAAAAGGAAGAAAACTTACAAACACTCCCTTCATCTCATTAAAGACGACTCCTTTAAAGACCAAGGGTGTCTGGGGGTCGCTCGGATTCTCATGTTCCAGCCGCCATCCTTCCTGCCTGAGGACAGACAGATAATTATAAGCTGATAGTGACTCAAATACTCAAGTCTGTACCAACTAATCAATCATTCATTACATACCAGAAATCCAGCTCTCGTAAACATGGGAAAAAAGTGGCATCCAAATACACCGAGAGGAGATTCTGAAAGTCCTTGGGATTTTGTGTGGAAAATGGATACAGGGTGTAATCACTAGCTGGGTACAAGTGAAAAGAGAAAACTTAAAATACAACAGATTCCTACTATAATAATTGACTTTAAAGCCTCACGTCCCTTTGTCCTACAGACAATAAGTTGTAGCTATTCTTGGGTCACAGGCAGTGGCCTTACACTCTGGTCCCCGGCCTCAGCAGCTGTCCCAGCTCATAACTCCGAGTGCTGCTTTCCCAGACCTGTCTCAGGATCTGCACTTAATGAGCACCAGGGCTCATCATTCTTCAAGTTTCTCCAAAGACTTTCATACATCTACAAAGATGACCTCATTCTCTAAGGGCATGGATTTAAGCCGCTCTCCAATCTCACTTCCTTACGGAACACACTGTTCACATCAGCAGCCTATCCACTATCATCAGTCTTACTAAAACTCAAATACCAACATTACTGGTAACTTGGAAGCCTGGCATTGCAGTGATATCCCCAAGAGAAAATCGTTTTGAACCTTTCCTTAAAATGCTAGTTTTTATGATCTTGCTCCCACGTGGCTTTCCTGAAGGATTAAATTACTAACGTCTTTCAACTAGAAAAAGGTAAAAATTCTAGGTACATTAGTCACCCACTACCCTCTTTCCTTCTCAGAAACTAACTGAATTCCAGTGAGTGTGCCTGCAAAGCCAAGTGCAGTTTCTATTCAGGACACCGGTCTTACCTGTGAAGGCGTTCATGAACGTGGAGAGGGAGCGGTTCAACATTTTGAAGAAAGGGTCTCTGCATGGATATTTCTGAGACCCACAGAGGACGGTGTGCTCAAGGATGTGAGGAACTCCAGTGCTGTCCATGGGAGTGGTACGGAACTGCACGCTAGGGAAGGAGCGTGAACAGAACGTGAAAGGTGAGGAACTCCCGAGCTGTCCGTGGGAGTGGGGCAAAACTGCACGCAGGGGAAGGACAGTGAATGGAATGTGAAAGGTGTAGCTACTGCTGTGGGCAGAGTTCCCGGACACGTGACAACCTCAGGCTACTAGAACTCATCATGCTGACCCCACAGTTCTCCAACAGGAGGTTTTCCAACTATAATTTATAGTCTATATCTTTTGATGAGATTATAAGGTAAGCTTTTCCTTATTTTTCAAGATGCTCTGTCAATAAGAATACTAGTGAGTTATTATTTTGAACCATGTAATGGACAGTCAATGCTTTAAATCGAGCTTACCCAACCTGCGGCCTCCAGCCCATATGATCAGGACAGCTTGGAATGCGGCCCGATCCAAATTCATGCACTTTCTTAACACTGAGGTCTTTTAAGTTCATCAGCTAGCCTTAGTGTCAGTGTATTTTACGTGAGGCCCAAGATTGCTGCTTTTCTTCCCATGTGGCACAGGGAAGCCAGAAGACTGGACACGCGTTTTAAATAAAAACATTCAAGACCAAGTTCTCACACAGCATCACCTACCTGAACAGATTATTTGTGTCTTCTCTGGCCAGGTGTAAATACCTGGCTCCTGTGTCATCATGGCTGAGCTTCACCGCAGTCAGGAACAGCTCAGGAACAGATGTCACCTGAGGTAACAAGAAAAACAAAACCAGCTAAACTTAGACAAAATGGCCTTTGAAATGATTATCTTTGAGACACTGAGAAAACTGGCTTTTCTGCCTGAAATTAGGTGACACCGGGAAGCCAGCATTTCAGAGCTGGACAGGACAGAACCAACCTGTCCAAGTCCCTTATCCTAGAAACGAGGAAAGAAAGACCTAAAAAAGGCAGATGAGAATGTATGAATGTGTGTGTGTCTGTGTGTGTGTGTGTATATATAAAGAGAGTGTGTGCTTACTACTGGCTAGGCATTTTCTATTTTTTTTTTTTTAATTTTTTATTCTTTTGTCTATGCATTTTCTAATCATGTCACATACAATCCTGTAAGGGAGAAAGTCTCATCCTCATTCACAGATGAAAAAAAACTGAGGCTCGGAGTGATGAAATAAGCTGCCCAAATCACAGAGCCAGGATTCACCCTGGTGTCCACCCTTCCCGTGGTACTGTGCTGCATGCATCTGAGTAACACAGCTCCTCTCCACCACCTGCCCCATGGCCCCTGCTTTTGTGCATCTCATCTCCTGTAGTGTTCAGAATGGTCCTGCAAGGAGGGTAAATGCGGGAGTGAGCTAGCCTGTGACAGAGGGAGAGGTTCCAGGACCAGCCTTTGCTCCTCCTAGTTTGGGATGGGTTCTCGGTGGTAGCTAGAAGCACAAAGCTGGGGCTTCCAGAACAGCTGGAGGGGCAGCGAGGATAGGAAAGCCCCCAAGAAAAATAAAAGAATCCTCAGTACTGGGGCGTGGTAGAAGGTCATCTCCTACTTTAGGTAAGCCTCCCGGTGGTGTCCACACTCCTTAGTATTAAAGAAACTGTATTCTCTCCAGTCATGCCAGCGAGCCTTCTCCCTCAATCACATACCATGACCCTATAATGACCACACCACTCACCACCCCCTCTTCCAGGTGCCACAAGTGTCACCTGTCCAAGCTCGCACAGCAAGCCACTGGCAGAGGTCATATCTCGGGTCTCCTCAGCCCAATCTAGGGAGCCTGCCATCCAACACTCATGCATAAAGTGGTCCACTACGACCTGCATAAACTACAGCTGTTAAATTACATATGTTTCCGAGCTTATCCTAAGTTTCTACGGCTGGACACAGTGGCTCACACCTATAATCCCAGTACTTTGGAAGACCAAGATGATAGGGTTTGGCTGTGTTCCCACCTAAATCTCATCTTGAACTGTAGTTCCCATAATCCCTACATGTTGTGGGAGGGACCTGGTGGGAGGTAACTGAATCATGAGGGCGGTTCCCCATGTTATTCTCGTGATAGTGAGAACGTTCTCATAGATCTGATGGTTTCATAAGGGGCTTCCCCTTCACTTGGTTCTTACTCTTTCCTGCTGCCCTGTTAAGAGGTGCCTTCCACCAGGATTGTTAAGTTTCCAGAGGCCTGCCCAGCCATGCAGAACTGAGTCAATTCAACCTCTTTTCTTTATAAATTACCCAGTCTTGGTTATTTCTTCATAGCAATGTGAGACTAAACTAATACATAAGACAAGAGGATTGCTTGAACCCAGGAATTTGAGACCAGCCTAGGCAACTTTCCATCTACACACATACATACACACACACACACACACACACACACACACACACACACACAATTAGCCAGGCCTGGTGGCACCTAGACCCAGCTACTTGGGAGACTGAGGCAAGAGGATCGCTTGAGCCCAGGAGTTCAAGGCTGCAGTGAGTCAAGATCATGCCACCACACTTCAGCCTAGGCAAAAGGGCAAGTCCCAGTCTCAAAAATAAATACGTTTCTATAAAATCTCAAAAATAAAGAAGAATCAACCACTCTGGGTAAGGCCGTTATTAACAGTAACCTATACTATAAATCCAAGTGTTTTTGGTCAGCCTTTGCAGGATTTCACAAAGGCTCTGAGTCTGTTTTCATGCCTGGACCTTGCCTGGAGCTCCCTGGTCACTGCCCTGACCGGAGACGGCTGCTCTCTCACGCCACCCACTCCAGGAGCTCTTCCCTCTCCCCCAGCAGCAGCAGCTCCCGCTCCTCTCCACCCCTGTCCTCGGCACGCCGCACGGCATCCACCGTGTGTCTCCAGTCACAGCTGTATCAGTCCTTCTAGATAGTAAGCTGTTTGTCTTTTACATTTGCTACAGCATCAAACAAAGCCAACAGCCAGCCAAATATGTGAAGTGTGTCATTTTTAGTTACTATGCTAAATAAAAAAAATGCAAAAGCTTGAAGCAAAATCACAAAACAAAACAAAAATTCATTTTAATGTAAACCCAAGTAAGTATAGGCCTACAATTTCTTCTCTATAATTCTCAAAACCAAAGGGCTCAAAGAAGTTTAGAGCAAACTATTTGATGGCAAAACCTGACCGAACAGATCAGGACGTTGAGTCTTCACGATCACAATCAGTAAACCATCAGGTTTGGCTGCAGAAACACTACTGTGTCTGATTACAGAGACCAAGCTGGAAGCGTTACTTTCTAAAATCTGACAAGAATCAGGCTTTGCGGGACTCCAGGAGAGGACTGAAGGTCGTTTCATTCACAAGCTCTGTTCAGCTGAGTAGCTACCATGCAGCAGGAGCTGGGCCACGGCCTCGGGACACAAGGATAAAAAGGCTAGTCTCTGCTTCGAAGGGCTCTGTACGTCCGCCAGAAGCCATACCCGCAGTGCATGCGGATTTGAAGGCAGATGCCGAGGAGCCGTACCTGGTTTACGGTGAAGCCGTGGATTTTATCTCCCACTTGATACTGCAGAGCCCTCTCACAAGCCCGGGTACTGCTCCATCGCCACGCTTTGTGGTATGCATGTCTAGATAAGAAGAGTCAACTACGTTAGATGAGTTACAGGAAAATTATCTGGCTAACATTTTTCAGCAAGAATGAAAATACTCTCATGTGATAAGGACTATTAATTAATTTTTAAAAATTAAATACTGCATCTTCCAAAATCTTGCACAATCCAGAAAACTAATTTCTGGTAAGGTCCTTTCCATGTTAGTGACCTTTTATCTTAACCAAAGCTTCAAGTTGGAAATCTTTTCTTTACACATGTTCAGCAATAACTATAATACAATTACGGTTTAAATTCCCCTTAAGAAACAACTCTTAAACAAAAGGGCTTCCTTCCCTCACAGAATCCTCACAAGCCTTCACAGTACAGCAGGAAACTCACACTACAGTTAAATTCCATTTCAAGCCTAACAAATAGGTGCAAATTTAAAAAGGCTAACATTACCAGGAACTCTCATACTCTGTGGGAAACCCTCCATATAGGCACTGAGGAAAGAGAGCTAAGCAGAACCCTGGCAGAGATAGGGCTTGAGGAATATCTCACTTTATAGTGTTACTACTACTCAGCTATTCCCTTTTATATAATTCTTTATATAATCATGTATTAGTTTATAGAATTAGGGCTTGAAGAATCCCTTTATATAATCCTCTATATATAATCATATAATGATTCATAGTCTGAGCACCTAAAGAGTATTTCCACACACACACACCTTAGTTCATAATCAGAGGAATGCCTAGAGTGGACACAGTACCGAGCATGAATTAAGGAATAAGCAGCTTTTAATCGGAGGAATGCCTAGAGCAGACACAGTGCAGAGCATGATTTAAGGGAAAACAGTTATACCAGGACAAGAATCCATGGCCCAGGCGGCAGTGTTCAGTATCGTAAAGACACCCGCTGTATGGCAGGCTTGGGGAGAGAACCACTCCTCCCGATAAAGGAGTTGTAGGACCTTGCTCCAGTTCTTGTGGAAGGCTGTCTTCAGATCGGCAATCCACCTTGGTAACTGTGAACTTTATCAATCAGCTCTTGCTATTGTGCTGCTCGAAAAGCATCTTCCCATAGAACTCATTGGAAGCTGCGAGCAGGTGGCAGTAACCCTGACAGCTCTGTCACTACTCTGTGACTTAAAGCATCCCCCCACAAATCTTCTTAGATGTAGTTTGCCCATAGATAGAAGTATCGCACACTGCACCCTCTTCACTGCGCAACGGCCCACCTAGCCTCGGTAACCTAATGGGGGTGGACCCCTTACTGCACACGGCCCTTGCCTTGACGGGAACGGGCCCCTTGCTGCACACTGTCCACCTCCTAGCCTAGGTGACCTAATAGGAGTGTACCCCTTGTTTTATTGCTCACGACCCTATCACTATCCTTAAAGATGATTTCACTCACTGCCCCGCCCCCTAACCTATACACAATAAATACTCATGCTTCTGGACATTCCGGGCCTCATCTGACTCTGCTCATATGTGGCATGGCCCCTCAAGCCCAGCTGCATTTTCCTTGTACTTCTGTGTCCTCTTTATTTCTCGGATCCTGTGCCTCAGCACAGCATAAGGCTCACCCCACGACCCTGTGGGCCTTCAGCCCTGCAATACACTACGACAGGGAGTACAAAATGGAATGACTTTGGAAAAGCACTTGGCATTCCATTTTTTTTTTTTTTAAATGGAGCCTCACTTTGTTGCCAGGCCGGAGTGCAGTGGCAAGATCTTGGCTCACTGCAACCTACATATCCCCGGATCAAGCGATTCTCCTGCCTCAGTCTCCCAAGTAGCTGGGCCTAAGGTCGTGCACCACCACTCCCAGCTAATTTTATTTTATTTTATTTTTTTATTTATTTTTTTTTGAGACGGAGTTTCGCTCTTGTTACCCAGGCTGGAGTGCAATGGCGCGATCTCGGCTCACCGCAACCTCCGCCTCCTGGGTTCAGGCAATTCTCCTGCCTCAGCCTCCTGAGTAGCTGGGATTACAGGCACGCGCCACCGTGCCCAGCTAATTTTTTGTGTTTTTAGTAGAGACGGGGTTTCACCATGTTGACCAAGATGGTCTCCATCTCTCGACCTCGTGATCCACCCACCTTGGCCTCCCAAAGTGCTGGGATTACAGGCGTGAGCCACTGCGCCCATGGCATTCTTTAGCAAAGCTAAAGAATCGGAAAGATCGGAAACATTCACCTCCACCCCTTACACCACTGCCCCAGCACACATGGACGAGAATGTCAGCACTAACCCTGATAGTCCCAAACTCGCCCAGATGTGTATCCACAGAGAATGGATAAACGGCAGACTAATCATTCAGTAAACAAAAACCCTAAGGACCAATAAGGGGCCTACAACTCCATGTAACAAAAATGTGGGTCACATAACGTGAAACAAAAGTTACACATGATACAGGATTATCCTAAAGAGGTATTAGTCAAACAGGTAACAAGGTATTGTCAGAATGCATAGAGGTGGTAAAATATAAAGAAAAAGCAAGGACATTTCTGTAAGTCAAAACAGTGATAATTAAAAGGGAGGGAGAGGGTTATGAGCAATTAGGGGCAATCTTCAGCTTGGTCATGGGGAAAGTATATTTATTTATTTAGAGACAGAGTCTTGCTCTGTTGCCCAGGCTGGAGTGCAATGGCACAACCTCCACTCACTGCAACCTTCACCTCCTGGATTCAAGAGATTCTCCTGCCTCAGCCTCCCAAATAGCTGAGAATATGAGCACTCACCACTATGCCCTGCTAAGTTTTGTATTTTTGGTAGAGACGGGTTTTACCATGTTGGCCAGGCGGGTCTCAAACTCCTGGCTTCAAGTAGTCCCCCCTGACCCGCCTTGGCCTCCCGAAATGCTGGAACTACGGGGATGAGCCACCGCCCCCAACCTACTTATTTTCTAACAATTATCCTCAGCTGGGTGAGATGACTCACACCTGTAATCCCAGCAATTTGAGAGGCTGAGGGGGGGGCCACTTGAGCCCTGGAGTTCAAAGCCAGCCTGGGTAGCAAGATCCCTTCTCTTGAAAAAAGTATTATTCTCGCAAATTGTATATCTTATGGGATTTTCTACATTAATATAACCCACCTAAATACCTAAAGACGATATGTACGGTGGAGCGGGGGGAACACGTATTCAGTCACTGGCAACGTTATGAAGATATACTCAACATCTGCTGACTGACTTCGCAAATTCCAGAATTACGAGACTGAGCAACGTTTTAAGAAATTACTTATCATCAAGGACATGATAGGAAAGCCCTGAGCGGCGAGGCCAGGGCCTCCCCCAAACTTTCCAGAAACCTCCTGCTGCCGAACCCACGCCACGGACGCCCCGTGTCTCTAGGCCCGCGCCGGCGGCACCCAACTGTGACCTATTAAACACGGGCTCGTGGGTTACCACGAACACTAAACCGCTTCGTCATTTTTTCCCCCATAAACTGAGTCACTAAACAAAACAGTTCCATTCCGGGAGGCTCCAGTTCTCCGAACACGGCGGCCTTCAATTTTAACGCGCCGGCTGCGGCCGCCTCGGGTCTCTGAAGGACTCGGCCTCCAACAGAAGGGACCTGGAAGCAACGCTATCAGCGAGCACCCGGGTTCCAGCCCACGCTAACGAAGTGCGCCGCGGGGAGCGCCGCGGGCAGGCCGAGCCCCAGCCCGAGGCACCGCCCCCGGAGCGGGCAGGAGCTCCGGGAATCCTCGGGCCGCGGACGCCGGAGCTCTGGCTCGCCCCAGACCTTCCCGGGTCCCTGCGCGCCGCGTCTCACCCGCCGCTAAGCTGCCTCAGCGTAAGCAGGCCCGGTCGTCCTCCGCAGCGCCACATGGCGTCAAACCAGCGCGAGCCTAGCCAGGGAGCCCACTTAACCCGACGCAGGGCGCGGGGCGGGGCTCGCGGTGCCGGCCACCACTCCTATTGGTCAGCGTGAACGGCGACGCCCCCTGCAATAGGCTGCAGGGGAAAAGGGCGGCCTCCCCTGTTACAGGGAGGGAAGGAGGAAGGTGCGGAGGGAGGAGGGCGGAAGGGGCGGAGGGAGGAGGGCGGAAGGGGCGGGGACAGCGGGAGGAAGGAGGTGGCCGAGGCGGGGGGCGTGGTTATTAGTAGAAAGGGGCGGGGTGCGGCCAGGAGAAGGATGTGGGCAGATGATAGGACGGGGACGTGGGCAGAAAGGAGAGTGGGGCGTGGCGGGAGACGTGTCTATGCAGATTGGGTGGGGCCTGGTGGAGGGAGGGAGGGGCTACGCAGGTGAAGAGGTTGGGCGGGGCTGTGCAAGTGAGGGGTGGGGCTTAGTGAGGGGTGGCTCTTTGTAGGTGAGGAGTGAAACCTAGTGGGAGAGGGGCTTGTAGGGGAGCTTGGCCTTGGGGGCGGGGCTTGCAGGTAATGGGGTGGAGCCTAGTGGGAGGGGCTGCAGGTGAGCTGCGCCTTGTGGGCGGGGCTTGAAGAAGATAGGGTGGAGCCTAGTAGAGAGGGTGAGGTAGGCCTTGGAGGATTGTGCACCAAGTCTGACGTTCCCAGCTTCTCAGAGCCTCTCTTCCTCCCTTCACCTTCTCCCTCTATTTTTCTCTTATATCATGAATACAAACAGACTCAAATCTCCTCTGCCTCCTAACGGGCTCTGAAAAAAAATGTTAAATAGATGGCTGCAGTGCTTGAACAAACTAAGGCTTTGGAAGCAATGTGGCAGGTAATACAGTGAGAAAAAGTCAAGTGTCTACCCCAGACTCTCCACAGGGCAGCCAGTTCTGGGCTGCAGGTAAACAAGCACCTCCTTATTGATGAGCCCAGAGGAACCAGAACAAAGGTAATAACAGAAATGACAGACACAAACACGCTCTGCGCATCACATCTCTTGTAGGAAGTATTTGGATGTGTGAACACGAAATATCCCTGTCAGGTCTCAACCAATTTAGAAAGTTAATTTTGCCAAGGTTAAGGGTGTGCCCATGACACAGCCTCAGAAGGTCCCAAGGACATGTGCCCAACATGGTTGAGACACAACTTGCTTTTATACGTTTTAGGGAGACATGAGACACCCACCAACATGTATAATTGAAGTGGGGGCTTCGTAGATAAGAAGCACATGTTTGCATTGTTTTGAGTCTCTGATTGGACTTTGTCACTGAACACACAGTTTACATTTGAAGGTAGAGGAACAGTCACTGATTCCTTAGTCTGGCTCAGTGAAACAATGGGGCAGAGGAAGGGATCAGATATGCGTTTGTCTCACCCGTGAGCCTTTGAGTTCTGTCTGTCCTAGGTCCATGAGGAATGTCCTTGTGGACAAATTGTGAGGAAAGTATTTTTTAGCTTTTAAAAGTCTTGATAGCTCTCTTACTTAGGAATAAAATGGGAGGCAGCTTTGACACAGTTCCCAGCTTGATTTTTCCGTTTGGCTTGGTGATTTGGGTTCCCGAGATATTATTTTCCTTTTACAGGTGATACATATTAATAAGTCATCACAACATCTCTGATCTTAGGGGAGACAGTTGGGTATCATTAACCCTATTGTGAGTGGCCAGGAAAATGAGACACTGGAAGGTTATCGTGTTTTTACGTCTTTGAAGATAGATGCTGTGTAAGTCTAGTAATTATTGCTTAAGAGTATGTTCCCATAGCGTGCTATGCCACTGATGGATAACCTAGATAAACAAATGCCCAAACATTTACAAATAATTATTTTGAGTAGCAGTCAACCTAATGGTAACACCCACAAGTAGTCTCAGTTTATATTAACATAAATACTCCAACACAGAAATTAAAAATCCAAACTTGTGTATGCAATTTGCTATGTTACAAAACCACATCCTATGTATAGTGAAATTCATTGTTTTAGTGAAATTCGGCAGTGATTTTTTAAGAAATTGGAATAGGGCCAGGCGCGGTGGCTCACACCTATAATCCCAGCACTTTGGGAGGCCAAGGCGGGTGGATCACGAGGTCAAGAGATTGAGACCATCCTGGCCAACATGGTGAAACCTCATCTCTACTAAAAATGCAAAAAAAAAAAAGAAAATTAGCTGGGCATGGTGGTGCATACCTGTAATCCCAGCTACTCAGGAGGCTGAGGCAGGAGAATTGCCTGAACCCAGGAGGCAGAGGTTGCGTGAGCTGAGATTGCGCCATTGCACTCCACCCTGGGTAACAAGAGGGAAACTCCATCTCAAAAAAAAAAAAAAAAAAAGAAATCAGAATAGATTGTGACTGAGACGTAGAAGGGCAATCAAGTAAATATTGAGTCTTAAAGTTTTGTGTCTCCCCAAAAAGATATATTGGGGTACTAACCCCCAATACTGCAGATTGTGACTTTATTTGGAGATATAAAGTCTTTACAGATATAATTAAGCTAAAATGGCATCATTGGGTGGGCCCTACTCCAGTATGGCTCACGTCCTTATAAAAAAGGAAAATTTGGGTGCAGAGACATATATACACACAGGGAAAATGGCATGTGAAAATAAAGGTAATATTGGGACTGGAACTTCCACAAGCCAAGGAATGCGGAGGGTTGCCGGTCCATCACCACTCAGGATGTGACATGGAATAGACTCTGCCTTCAAGCTCGGAAGAAACCAACCCTCTGATATCTCGATCCTGGACTTCCAAACTCTACAATGGTGAGATAATAAATTTCTTTTTCTCTAATCTGCCCAGTTTGCAGTACTTTATTACCATGGCCTTGGCAAACAAATACAGAGATGTCAAAGTAAGTTTACCTCTGAAAGAAAAATATGAAGTGATTCAACCAAATATGGTGTTTTCCAGGGTTGCATGTCATGGACATAGTACATGCATTTAGAAAACCTTTATTTCAGAATTCAACATAAACCAAAAGTGATGATTGCTGGAAATCAAAAATAAGGAATCAGCGCAGTGCCTCTAAATTTAGGATTACAGAAATGTATGGAATGTCAGCACACTGAGTATTAATGGCACAGTGTAAGGAGAAAGTGCCTCCTACTTTCTGGAAAACCCAGGTTCCAATCCTAGTACCATTCATCCATTCATCCCTTATTCTTTTTCACACAATAGACAATTTTAGTGTTACCTGTCTGCTAACCACCGACCTTTGTTACTTATGAGTTTGAATAAAGCATTTCATCTTTCTGTTGAACTTACATAGATTCACCTGTTAAAAAAAAAAAAAAAAAAAAGGAGGCTAGATTTTCTTCAGCTTTACTTTCCACCCTAAAATCCCTTCGTTTTATCATCTTAGGTCTTACTTGCGACAGCGACCACATGTATGGAAAAAGGTCAGGGTTATTCATAACTAAAGAAAAGTCAAAGTAACGATGGGATACTTATTTCTTTATCTATTAGTTAAAACTGTTTCATA
The DNA here is from genome assembly GCA_004024885.1 of Saguinus imperator. Lineage (NCBI taxonomy): Eukaryota > Metazoa > Chordata > Mammalia > Primates > Cebidae > Saguinus > Saguinus imperator. The sequence continues at coordinate 10,542 of PVHO010029518.1, read as the reverse complement.
AAACAGGTTAGTGACATTTGTGAAGTGATGAGAATCACGTATTCTCATCCTCTGGGTACTGTGTAGCACTATCTATGTTTTTGCCTTTTCTTTTGTAAAGCCCTTCAGCGTTATCTATACCAATTTTAAATGCATGCACTTTTTCACCAGAAATTTCACTTCATGAATTTTTTTTTTTTTTTTTTTTTTTTTTTTGAGACCGAGTTTCCCTCTTGTTACCCAGGCTGGAGTGCAATGGTGCGATCTCGGCTCACCGCAACCTCTGCCTCCTGGGTTCAGGCAATTCTCCTGCCTCAGCCTCCTGAGTAGCTGGGATTACAGGCACGGGTCACTATGCCCAGCTAATTTTGTGTATTTTTAGTAGAGACGGGTTTTCACCATGTTGACCAGGATGGTCTCGATCTCTTGACCTCGTGATCCACCCGCCTCGGCCTCCCAAAGTGCTGGGATTACAGGCTTGAGCCACCGTGCCCGGCCGCACTTCATGAAATTTATCCCACAATTGTATTCTCACAAGGGCACAATGATGTAAAAATAAAAATGTGGCTGGGCACGGTGGCTCACGCCTGTAATCCCTGTACTTTGGGAGGCCGAGGTGGGCGGATCCCCCGAGGTCAGGAGTTCAACACCAGCCTGACCAACATGACGAAACCCCATCTCTACTAAAAAATGCAAAAATGAACTGGGCGTGGTGGCACGCACCTGTAATCCCAGCTACCCTGGAGGCTGAGGCAGGAGAATCGCTGGACCCCAGCAGGTGGAGGTTGCAGTGGACCAAGATGGTGCCTCTGCTCTCTAGCCTTTAGCCTGGGCGACAGAGCAAGACCCTGTCTCCCCAATAAATAAATAAATAAATAAATATGCTCCCTGCAGCGTTTTTTGACTACAAACGAATATAGAACAACATACATGTCTATCAAGAAGAGTTTTCTTAAATAAAATGTCACATATTTGTATAATTAAATGCTATGCAGAGACCAAAATAGTTATATGTGTCATTTTTTGTATATCATACACGTGCTATAAATTGGTAAGCAAAAGAGGCAGCGAAAGAGGAAGAGGAAGGAGGCTCCTATTTCTAACCAAAGGGTCCTTGGGGAGACCTGACTTCGGGAAGGCCTACATTTACATACCAAATCCCAATTCAAAGGAAGGTAAACCAAGTTTCAGGAATGGGACTAGAGGGAAGCAAGTGAGGCACGAGGCACAGTACTCCGACAGCTTTCTGCAGCCCCTGCTGGGCATTCGTTCGCCGGCTCTCCTGGCGCTGGCAAGGGCATTGTGCCCGGGGTTAGGTCTGGCCTTAATATGTGAAGTTGAAGAAGACACCTGCAATTCTGCCTTTGACTCAAAGCTGCTTTTTAATTTTTTTATTTTTTTGAGACAGAGTCTCACTTTGTCACCAGGCTGGAGTGCAGTGGCGAGATCTTGGTTCACTGCAACTTCCACCTCCCAAGTTCAAGCAATTCTCCTGCCTCAGCCTCCTGAGTAGCTGGGACTACAGCTGTGCACCATCACGCCCAGCTAACTTTTGTATTTTTAGTAGAGACGAGGTTTCACCATGTTGGCCAGGATGGTCTCAATCTCTTAACCTCGTGATCCACCTGCCTCGGCCTCCCAAAGTGCTGGGATTACAGGCATGAGCCACCGTGCCCAGCCCAGAGCCGCTTTTCTAAACTTATATTCTTGCCTAAGACATTTCTAGAGAAATAAAAGTTTTGGCATATTTTCTGTGAGCATTAGCAATGCTTTCAAAGTAAGAATAGATCATCTGAGTCCACATGGTTTAAACAGATAAGTTCACAGTATGGCTGTATTTGGAAATATGGTCTTTACAGAGATACTTAAGTTAAAAATGAGGTTATGTCGGTGGACCTAGATTCAAAGTGGCTGTTGTCCTTATAAGAAGAGATTAGGGGTTGGGCGCGGTGGCTCACGCCTATAATCCCAGCACTTTGGGAGGCCGAGGTGGGTGGATCACGAGGTCAAGAGATCGAGACCATCTTGGTCAACGAGGTGAAACCCCGTCTCTACTAAAAATACAAAAATTAGCTGGGCATAGTGGCGTGCACCTGTAGTCCCAGCTACTCAAGAGGCTGAGGCAGGACAATTGCTTGAACCCAGAAGGCGGAGGTTGCGGTGAGCCAGGATTGCGCCATTGCACTCCAGCCTGGGTAACAAGAGCAAAACTCCGTCTCAAAAAAAAAAAAAAAAAGAAGAGATCAGGACACAGGCAAACCCAGAGGGTGACCATACGGGGACACGGGGAGACGGAGGCCAGTTTCACACTAAGGAGAGAGGCCTCCAAAGGGACCGGCCCCACTGACGCCTCCGTCTCAAACTCCAGCCTCCGACATTACAAGACGATGCGCTGCTGCTGTCTAAGCTGCCAGTTATGGTATTTCTGTTTGCTCGAGGACAGAAGTTTAAGACCAGCCTGGACAACTTAGGGAGACTGTCTCTACAAAAACAGAGACATGGTCGGCAGCTCCTGGCCGAACTGTAGGCCCCAGACGCCTTAGTCTATTTGTGCCGCTCTCACAAATATACCTTGTACTGGGTAGTTCATAAAGACAGAAATGGATTTCTCAAGTTCTTGGGGCTGGGAAGTGTATGATCAGAGAGCCTGCAGATTCAGGGACTGGAGAGGGCTGAGCTCTGCTTCTGGATGCTGCCTTGTGCTGCATCCCCAGAGGGGATGAATGCTGTGTCCTCACAGGATGGAAGAGATGGAAGGGCAAGAGTGTGCTGGCTTCAACCTCCAGCCCTTTCATAAGGCACTGATTCCACTCACAACAGTGGGACCTTCGTGACCTGATGACCTCCCAAAGGCCATACCTTTCAATACTGTTGCACTGGAGAGTAACTTTCAGCACGGATTTTTGGGGGACATTATCATCCAAACCATAGCACCAGTCCTTCATGAAGTCACCCCAATATGCACGATCCAAAGTCCCTACCGCGAATCACGCTGTTAGGCTATGCATGTGGCCTAAGGCCCCAGCTAGACAAAAAGTCTCTTATCCGACAAGACACCCCTGTGCCTTAGACATGACCTCCCAGGAGCGGAGGGCAAAGGCCAGAGTGCTTCTTGTGTAAGGTTAGTATCTTTTCTTTTTTTCCCAGACAGGGTCTCTCTCTGTTGCCCAGGCTGGAGTGCAGTGGGGTGATAATTGCTCACTGCAGCCTCCATGTCCCAGGCTCATGTGATCCCCCCTTCCCAGAGGAGCTGGGACCACAGGTATGCATCACCACACCCAGCTAATTTTTGTACTTTTTGTACAGATGGGGTCATGCTCTGCTGCCCTGGCTGATCTCAAGCTCCGGGGCTCAATCCTCCCACCTCCGCCTCCCAAAGTGTTGGGATTACAGGCAGCAGTTACTGTGCCTGACCAAAGCTTAGCTCTTTACCTCACATGACTTAAAGTGCTATTATATAGAAACATTTCCAAACTGCAGAGACCCTGATTGAACCAGACAACTATACTACCAGTGTCCAGAGTGGAAAGAATGCAGATTGACGAGGCTGATTTCTGCATTTAGATCACATCTGCAGAATGTATTTCTTTGTTAGTGCACATATTAGATAAATCAATCATGGGGCTTGATGGAGCCACAGCCCCTTCCCCCAAATCAGCTTCCATTCTTATGCCTGGCTGGCACCTCCAGCCTCAGCCACCAACACTGCGTGCTGCAGGACAGACCCTGTGGCTCCCACTGATGTAAAAATGGGCTCCTGGAACCACCAGCAGTCTTTCCTCCGGGGCCAGGGCTATGATTGACTTGATGTATTATCAAGTTATCAGCGGAGCCAATCAGAAGCCCTCTCTCAATATTTGAAATTGGAAATCAAAGAAAGACTCGCCATAGGAAGTAGGAAGAAGTATATCAGAACATAGTGTAGCTAAATTCCATGAATAGTGGGGTCCTGGGGTCTCCCCTGCAATACCTCAGAGCTGTTTTGGATACACTAAACTGTTCTCTTCCATAAAAACCAATCCTCTTGTGACTTAAAAAAATCCTGAGATTTCACCTCCTCATCACCTAACACATAAGCTTAGAATGCACCCTCTGTCTGCTTGTGGGTAAAGAAAATAAAGAACGGACCCCTCCGCACCCGATTCTCTCCTTCTCTGCACTCCACGTAGGCAAATTGAGCCAACAATCAAAGCTCAGTCCTGCTGCAGCAGATGGACCCTGGAGCTTAGATCATCTGCATTTTGAATAAAAAGGGTTGCAAGATTAGCAAAACAAAGGCAATGCAAATCACCAATGCTTGCTACTTTATGAAATCTTTGCATGCCTTTTACAAGAAAAGGTTTAGTCGCCTGCTTTTAAAAATGTAAATGACATGTCTACATTAATAGCGCTCACATATTACAAGGTGCCTTAGGCTTGGTATCGTATTATTTTGTTTTTCCTGAATACTAACTATGATAGGGTGTTTTATCGCTTTTCTAAAGTGACGTGTTTATTATAGTTCCATAATGAATATTTAAACACATCACATTATTGATAAACATTCATTTATGTAAAAATATAAGCCATCTAACATGGATAGATTTGTAAGTGGAAATATTTTAATAAGAAATTTGAAAAGGGAAAGTAATCTGTCTATGTACCATAAATTTCACTCGGTTTCCTTAAATATTAAGGCTGTGCCACAACAGCATCTGTCTCTCCCGTGATTTCACCGGTAAACTGTTCTTCTCCAGGTTTTTGGCAGGTATTTTGCATGTGCTAATTGGGTAACAAAGTAATCCCATATGAAAGCATGGTCACGGTTCCAGCCCTGGCTTGTAGTGGGGAGACAGCAGCAAAGTGCGTTTCAACAAGTTGGTGCTGGGGTGCTGGGAGCTCAGGCTGTGCGACTCTGGAAACTTGACCTCTCTGGGCTTCACTTTCCCTTTCTACAAAACCAAGAGCTTCAAGCTGATCTCGACATTCCTTTTCTGTTCTAAGGTTCTGTTATTCCATGATTTAGCTATACAGTAATGAGACAAGGAAACAACCTCACTAATAAACGAGTATCACTGTCTTCTTTGAAACTTGCAAGGCTTCAGCCGGGCACGGTGGCTCATGCCTGCAATCCCAGCACTTTGGGAGGCTGATGTGGGTGGATCATGAGGTCAGGAGATTGAGATCATCCTGGCTAACATGGTGAAACTCTGTCTCTACTAAAAGTGCAAAAAAAAAAAAAAAAAAATAGGCAGGCATGGTGGCACATGCCCATAGTCCCAGCTACTTGGGAGGCTGAGGTAGGAGAATTGGTTGAACCCAGGAGGTGGAGGTTGCAGTGAGCCAAGATTGCACCATTGCACTCGAGCATGGGCGACAGACGGAGACTCCATCTCAAAAAAAAAAAAAAGAAAAAAGAAACTTGTAAGCATTTTTGGAGAATAAATTCCACATCTCTCCTCTCTCTCCTCTCCCCAACCCCTATTTACCAGTATCTCCCTTCAGCCATTGAAACCTGGTTTGACATCAGATGCAACAAAACTTCTGCTGAGAAATAGACTTGATGAATAGACTACTGAGTAGACTACACAGTTTCAATGGCAGGACTTATATAAATATATCTGATACATTTATATTTGTACATTTTGCATTTTTTGAAATACTGAAAATAATAATTTAGTTCTCCCAAACTGTACCCCTCCCCTTAAATCAAGTTAACTATTTTCTTGTTTTACTTTTCTTTTTTTTTTCCTGAGATGGAGTCTTGCTCTATTGCCCAGGATGGAGTGCAGTGCGTGATCTCAGCTCACTGCAACCTCCGCCTCCTGGGTTCAAGCGATTCTCCTGCCTCAGCTGCCTGAGTAGCTGGATTTACAGGCATGCGTCACCACGCCTGGCCAACTTTTGTATTTTTAGTACAGACACGGTTTCACGTTGTTGGCCAGGTTGGTCTCAAACTCCTGATCTTGCTTCCCAAAGTGCTGAGATGACACGCGTGAGCCACCACACCCGGCTCTTGGCTGACTTTTCATATATGTTTATTATATGTGCATGCTCTTTTAAATTCCTGTATTTTTTATTTGACTTGATTTTCACCTTATAAAATGAGAGCATATGGTGTGTAAAGTTGTGGGAGTTGCTCTCTCCACTTCATGGTATAACACATTACGAAGATGACTTCACATCACTGGATGTCAAACTGATAGTGTCGTTACTGGGTCATGTGAATGCGAACAGAAGCCACATGCATTAGTCAGTGAAATACAGCAGTTGAAAATGTTACCATATGTTAGAAATCCCAGGTTCAGGGAGTAAAATCCAGGAGCAGGGATGAACATAAACTAGGCGTAATAAAATGAAATGAAAATAGTTTCTGTGTAACTATCTCAGAAGTAAATTTCTAGAAGGAATTTGGCTTTTTTTTCCCAAAGGAGCAAATAAAGCCAGGCACAGTGGCTCACACCTGTAATCCCAGCGCTTTGGGAGGCTGAGGTGCGAGGACCACTTGAGCTCAGGAGTTCAAGAGAAGCACGGGCCATAAAATGAGACCCTGTTTTTTAAACAGCTGAGTGTGGTGGTGCCCACGTGTGGTCCTGGGTGCTCTGGAGGCCAAGGTGGGAGAATGGCTTGAGTCCAGGAGGCAGAGGCGGCAATGAGCCATGATTGTACCACTGCACTACAGCCTGGACTACAGAGCAAGACCCACTACAGTCTCAAAATTGGGGCAAATAATATGCTTTTAAAAAGCATTGTATTTCATCTCGATTATACAATAATTTCTCCTACAGAGGTGAATTCCCAACCTTTGATTCGATTTTTAGCACTGCTATGACAGGACGCTGCCACTAGATGGCTGCCTTTCTTCTAACTTTGACAATTTCCTTGGCAAGGGTTCTGCATTTGAGTAAACATGTCCTTTACATGGTTTATTTATTTTTACTAAAATTGCTTTCATGACAGTTATTCAAACTCACAACCACTTCATAATGCTAGGGTGGCATTTTAAACAGGATAAGGGAAACAGAGCAACTGCCACTGGAAAGTGATGGAACACCCTGGTGACTTTTCAAAGGACAAGGAGCTTCTGTGGTGCTCTGTTGCCCCATCTCCTATGATTTGTAAGTAAATGCCTGGGGCCACCCCTGTTTGAGAGTGAAGCTCTGGACGTAGGATCTGGAGAGTAGCTGTGTGCTGCTTTTGCTTTTTAGACATTCATTAATTCCCCTCATTTCCCCTCCTCATTCCACTCAAGCATTTCCCTCCTCATCCCACTCATTCATTCCCCTCATTTCCCCAGCTCATCCCAATCATTCATTCCCCTCATTTCCTTCATCATTCCACTCATTCATTCCCTTCATTTTCCCTCCTCATCCCAATCACTCAATTCCACTCATTTCCCTCCACATTCCACTTATTCATTCCCTTCATTTCCCTTCTCATCTCATCATTCACTCCCCTCATTTCCCTCCTCATCCCACTCATTCATTCTTCTTATTTCCCCTCCTCATTACACTCATTCATTCCCCTTATTTCCGCTCCTCATCCAACTCATTCCTTCCCTCATTCATTCCCCTCATTTCCCCTCCTTATTCCACTCACTCATTCCCCTAATTTGCCTCCTCATCCCACTCATTCATACCCTCATTTCCCTCCTCATTCCACTCATTCATTTCATTCACTTCCCCTTCTAATCAGACTCATTCATTCCTCTCATTCCACTCCTCATTTCACTCATTCGTTCCCCTCATTTTTCTTCCTAATTCCACTAATTCATTCCCCTCCTTTCCCTCCTCATCCCACACACTCATTCCCCTCATTCTCCCACTCATTCATTTACCTCATTTTTCTTTCCATTTCACTCATTCATTCCCCTCATTTTCCCTCCTTATCCCACTCATTTATTCCCCTCATTTCCCCTCCTTGCTCCACTCATTCATTCTCCTCATTCACCTCCTCATCCCACTCATTCATTCTTCTCATTTCCCCTGCTCATTTCACTCATTCATTCCTCTTATTTTCCCTCCCCATCCCACTCACTCATTCCCCTCATTTCGCTCCTAATCACACTCATTGGTTCCCCTCATTTCCCCTCCTCAACCCACTCATTCATTCCCCTCATTTTCCCTCCCCATCCCGCTAATTCATTCCCCTCATTTCCCCTCCTCATCCCACTCATTTATTCCCCTTGTTTCCTCTTCCCATCCCATTCATTCATTCCCCTCATTTCTCCTCATCCCACTAATTCATTCCCCTCATTTTCCCTCCTCATTTCACTTATTCATTCTTCTCATTTCCCTCCTCATCTGTCTCATTTCCCCGCTTCATTCCACTCATTCATTACCCTCATTTCTCCTCATCATTCCACTCATTCGTTCATTTCTCTCATTTCCCTTCCTTATTCCACTAATCATTCCCCTCATTTCCCCTCCTCATTCCACTCATTCATTACCCTCATTTCTCCTCATCATCCCACTCATTCGTTCCCCTCATTTCCCTTTTATTCTGACTCATTTCCTCCCATCATTCCACTCCTTCATTTTCCTCATTTCCCCTCATTGTTTAACTCATTCCTTCCCCTCATTTCCCCTCCTCATCCCACTCATTCATTCCCCTCATTCCACTTATTCATTCCCCTCATTTAACTCTTCATCTCACTCATTCATTCTTCTCTTTTCCCCTCCTCATCTCACTCATTCATTCTTCTAATTTCCCATCCTCATCCCACTCATTCATTCCCCTCATTTCCCTCCTCATCCCACTCATTCATTCCCCTCATTTCCCTCCTCATCCCACTCATTCATTCCCCTCATTTCCCTCCTCATCCCACTCATTCATTCCCCTCATTTCCCCTTCTCATCCCACTCATTCATTCTCCTCATTTCCCCTCCTCATTCCACTCATTCATTCCCATCACTTCCCCTCCTCATCCCACTCACACATTCCACTCATTTCCCCTCCTCATCCCACTCACTCATTTCTTTCATTTCCTCCTCATTCCACTCATTCATTCCCCTCTTTTAACTCCTCATCCTACTCCTTCATTCCCCTCATTTCCTGTCCTCATCTCTCTTCTTCATTCCTCTCTTTTCCCCTCCTTATTCCACTCATTCATTCCCCTCATTTCCCTCCTCATCGCAGTCCTTCATTTTCCTCCTCATCCCACTCATTCATTCCCATCATTTTCCTCCTCATTTCATTCATTCATTCCCCTCATTTGCCTCTTTATCTCACTCATTTATCCCCCTCATTTCCCCTCCTCATCCCACTCATTCATTCCCCTCATTTCCCTCTTCATTCCACTCATTCATTCTCTCACTTCCTCTCCTCATTCCACTCATTCATTCTTCTCATTCCGTTTCTCATCCCACTCATTCATTCCCCTCATTTTTCCTCCTAATTCCATTAATTCATTCCCCTTATTAAACTCCTCATTCTACTCATTCATTCCCCTCACTTCCCCTCCTTATCCCACTAAATCATTCCGCTCATTTCCCGTTTTTATCCTAATGATTCATTCCCCTCATTTCCCTCTTCATTCTATTCATTCATTCCCCTCATTTCCCTTCCTCATCCCACTCATTCATTCCCCTCTTTTCCCCTCCTCATTCCACTCATTCATTCTTATTTCCCTCCTCGTTTCACTCATTCATTTTTCTAATTTTCCCTCCTCATTCTACTCATTCATTTCCCTCATCTCCCTCTTAAATGCATTCATTTTCCTCATTTACCCTCCTCATCCCACTCATTCATTCCCCTCATTTTTCCTCCTCGTTTCACTCTTTCTTTCTCCTCATTTCTCTCCTCATCCGACTAATTTCCCCACCTCATTCCACTCATTTATTCCCCTCATTTTTCCTCCTCATTCCACTTGGGGGCGAGCCCTCCTGCCTTGCTTCCCACCCCATCCAAGAGCTTTCCATTCATAGCATGTGGATGGCATGGACGCATCTCTCTCTCTCTCTTTTTCTTTTTTTTTTTTTTTTTTGAGTTGGAGTTTCACTCTTGTTGCCCAGGCTGGAGTGCAGTGGCACTATATTGGCTCACTGCAACCTCTGTCTCCTGGTTTCAAGACTTTCTCCTGCCTCATCCTCCCCAGTAGCTGGGATTACAGGCATGCGCCACCATGCCTGGCTAATTTTTAGTAGAGATGGGGTTTCTCCATTTTGGTCATGCTGGTCTCAAACTCCTGACCTCAGGTGATCCTCCCACCTTGGCCTCCCAAAGTGCTGTGATTACAAGCGTGAGCCACCGTGCGGCACCCAGATGCATCTCTTAGCTCCTGGCCTGGCCCATCAGAACATTGCTCTGCCTCTGGCTACAGTAGTTGGATACAGAATGATTAAATGCCTCTAGCTAAGACAGCACAAACTCAATTCTAGAAATTCTGGGGACTTAGGAAAGTGGCTTTCATTCTTGGGTTTCTGAGCGACAGACTAAGCCTCCCTGAAACAAAGCCTCTGGAAGCCAGGCAGGGCGGGAGAGGAACAACGATGGTCCCCATTCTGTACCCTCCACTTACCCAGCCTGACGCCGTCTCTGCTCCTGGCTTTTCCAGGTTTACAGCTGTAAGCTGGTTTCTTTCAC
>PVHO010029517.1:0-23266 GCA_004024885.1 Saguinus imperator | reverse complement strand
CTATTCTTGTGTCAGTTTGTTGAGGCTGTGTTTTATATTCTAGCCATATTGGTGGAAATGAAATGGTGCCTCCTTGTGGTTTTGCTTTGCATTTCCCTAATGACTAATGATGTTGACCATCTTTCCATGTGCTTATTGGCAACTGGCACATCATTTTTGGATAAACGTCTATTCAAATCCTGTGCCCAGTTTTAAATTGTGTTGTCTCTTGTAAAAGTTCTTTATATGTTTAAAATATTAATCTCTTATCAGAAGTATGATATACAAATATTTTCTGATTCTGTGCATTATAATTTCACTTTCTTGATGGAGTTCTTTGAACACAAAAGTTTTTAATTTGGAAGAAGTCCAGTTTATCTATTTTTTGCTGCTTGTGCTTCTGGTATCATTGGAGAAAAGTTGAATAATCCAAGGGTCATGAAAATTTACACCTATGTCTTTTTCTAAGTGTTGCATAATTTTAGCTGTTATATTTAGGTTTTATGTCTACTTTACTTAATTTGTACATCCTGTGTGAGGTGAAGGTCCAACTTCATTCTTTTGCATGTGGTTACACAGTTGTCCCAGCATCATTTATTGAAAAGATTAATCTTTCTTCATTGAATTGTCTTGGCATCTGTGTCAAAAAATGACCATAAGTATAAGTTTATTTCTGTACTTTCAAGTTTATTCCATTGATCTATATATCTAGTCTTATGCCAAGACAATACTGTCTTTATAACTGTAGATATGTGGTAAGTTGTGAAATTGGAAAGTGTGAGATGGGCATGTTTGCTCAGGCCTATAATCCCAGCACTTAGGGAGGCCAAAGCAGGTGGATCACTTGAGTCCAGGAGTTCAAGACCAGCCTAGTCAGCATGATGAAACCTCATCTCTACTTTAAAAAATACAAAAGTTAGCCGAGTATGGTGGCACACGCCTGTAATTCCAGCTGCTCGGGAGGCTTAGGCACAAGAATGACTCGAATCTGGGAGGCAGAGGTGGAAGTGAGCTGAGATAACACCACCACACTCCAGCCTGGGTAATGTAGTGACATCCTCTCTCAAAAAACAAAAGAAAACAAAACAAAAATTGGAAAGTGAGATTCTTCCAAATATTTTTATTCTTTAGCAAGATTGTTTTGGCTATTCTGAGTCATTTGTATTTCCATATTAATTTTAGGATCAGCTTTTCAATTTCTGCAAAAATACCAGCTGGGTTTCTTTGATGGGGATTACATTGAATTATAGACAACTTTGAATAGTATTGCCATTTTAACATTAAGTCTTCTGATCTGTTTATTTAGGGCCTCTTTAATATTTTCAATGATGTTTTAGCATTTTCAGTATATGTCATAAATTTATTCCTAATTTTTAAAAATTATTTTTGATGATATAAATGGAATTGTTTTCTACATTTTGTTAAATCAGACTGTTTATTACTAATGTGCAGAAATACAATTCATTTTTTTGGTGTTGAATTTATACCCTGCAGACCTGCTGAACTCATTTATTACATCTTATAGTGTGTATAGATTTCTTAGGATTTTCTGTATACGAGTTTATGTCATCTGGGAATGTGAATAGTTCTACTTTCTTTCTTTCCAAACTAGATGCCTTTTATTCTTGCCTAATTGCTCTGGCTAAAACTTCCAATACAACAGTGAATGGAAGTTGTGACAGCAGACATTCTCTTCTTGTTCTTGATATTGAGTGAAAGCATTCAGTCTTTCATCATTAAATATGATGTTAGCTATGGTTTACTATAGATAACTGACTTTAACACTTACTTTAAAGTTACAGTAATCAAGGCATCATAGTATTGGGGAAAGAATAAACAAATAGATCAATGGAATATAACAGAAAACCTAAAAAATCAATCCACGCAAATGCAGTCAATCTTTGACAAAGGAGCAAAGAAAATTCAACAGATAAAGATAATTTTTTCAACAAATGGTGCCACGACAAAAACAAATCTAGACAAAGACCTTATGCTTTTCATAAGAATTTATTGAAAATAGATCAGACATAAATGTCAAACACAAACTAAAACTTCTAGAAGATAACATAGGAGAAAACATAAATAACTTTCAGTTAGATGATAACTTTTCAGAGACAAAACCAAAAGCATTATCTAAGAAAGAAAAAAAGTTGGGCTTTGTTAAACTTAAACCTTCTGTTGTGTGAAAGACTTAAGAATATTAAAAGATAAGCTGCAAACTGAAAAAATAATTGCAAAACATTAGATAAAGGGCTTGTATCTAAAAGATGCAAAGAACTCTGAAAGCTCAACAGCAAGAAAATCAATTAAAAATGAGGAAAATATATGAACAAACACCTCAAAAGAAAAGTCATGGGCTAGGTGTGGTGGCTCACACCTGTAGTCCTAGCACTTTGGGAGGCCTAGGTGGGCAGATCATGAGGTCAGGAGTTAGAGACCAGCCTTTCCAATATGGTGAAACCCCGTCTCTACTAAAAATATAAAAATTAGCTGGGAGTAGTGGTGCATGCCTGTAGTCCCAGCTACTCAGGAGGCTGAGGCAGAAAAATCACTTGAACCAGGAGGCAGAAGTTGCTGAGTGTGCTGAGTTCACATCACTGCACTCCAGCCTGGGTGACAGAGCAAGACTCTGTCAAAAAAAAAAAAAAAACGCATATATGTGGCAATAAGCATATGAAAAGATGCTCAACAACATACATCATTAAAACAGCAAGGAGGTACCACTGCACACCTATTAGAATAGCTGAAACCCCAAACACTGATATCAAATGATGATGAGGATGTGGAGAAACAGGAACTCTCCTTCATTGCTGGAGGGAATACAAAATGGTATAGCTACTTTGGCAGACGGTCTGGCAGTTTTGTAAAACTACAGTCTCATCATACAATCTGGCAATTACACGTCTTGATATTTAATTGAGTTAAACTTATGTTCATACAAAATGCTGCATGTAAACATTTATAGCAGGTTTATTCATAATTACCAAAACTTGGAAGTAATCAAGATATTCTTTAATGGGTAAATGGAAAAACAAACTGTGATAACGTGCATACAATGGGTTATTATTCAGCAATAAAGAGAAAATGGTTATTAAGCCATGAGAAGACATGGAAGAGCCTTGACTGGATATTGCTAAATGGAAGAAGCCAGTTTGAAAAGGCTACATTCTCTATGGTTCTGTTCATACGACATTCAGAAAAAGGCAAAACTATAGAGACAGTAAAAAGATTAATGGTTTCCATGGGTTTGCAGGGAGGGAGGCATGGAGCATGGGGCATATTTAGGGCAGTGAAATTCTTCTGCATGATACCATAATAGATACATATTATATGTTTGTCAAGACCCATAGAACTGTACAACTGAAAGAGTGAACCCTAATGTAAATGATGGTCTTCAGTTAATAATGGGTCAATATTGATTCATGAATTATAACAAATGTGCCACACCAATGAAATATGTTCATAATAGGAGAAAGCTGAAAGATGTGTTGGAGAGAAAAAGTATATGGGAATGCTCTGTACTTTTAAGTTTTTGTTCTTAAATTGATAAAGTTGCATGCAATATATCATGTACAACATGACTTGAAATATGCACTGTGGAAGAACTAAATCAAGCTAATTTAACGTGTATTACCTCACATAATACTTTTGTGGTGAGAACACAAAATCCCTTAGCATTTTCAAGAATACAATTTATTGCTATTAACTATAGTCAGCATGTTATGCAATAGATCTCCTAAAATTACTGCTATGTAACAGAAATTTTGTATTTTTGTTCAACACCTTCCCACCCCAGCACCTGCTAACCACTATTGTATTCTCTGTTTCTATAAGTTCAACTTGTTTTAGATTCTAGGTGTAAGTGAGATCATGTAGTATTTGGCTTTCTTACTCAGTTTATTTCACTTACCATAATGTCCTCCATCTTCCAGGTTCATCTCCATTGTCAAAAATGACACGATTTCTTTTTTATGACTGAATAGTATCCCATTGTGTATATATACCACATTTTCTTTATCCATTCATCCAGTGATAGACACTTAAGTTGATTCCATATTTTGGCTATTGTGAATAACACTGCAATAAATATGGGAGTGTAGATATCTCTTGAACATACTGAGTTTGTTTCATTTGGATATATATCCAGTAGTGGAATTTTTTGATCATATGGTAGTTCTCTTTTTAATCTTTTGAGGAACCACCATACTATTTTCCATCATGGCTGTAATAATTTACATTCCCACCAACAGTATGCACTTCCTTGCCAACACTTTGTCTTTCTAAAAAATATTGTAAATTGAAAATGTATTGCTGCATATATTTATGAGGTACAACATGGTATAATTTATAAATATAATGTGAAATGAGTAAATCAAGCTAATTGGCATCTCTATTATCACAAATACCACTTTTTGTGGTGAGAACATTAAATTGACTCTCCAAGAAATTTTGAAATGTACAGTACCATGCATAGTGAATATTAACTTTATTTACTATACTTTATTAAATATATTTACCATGCTGTGAAATAGATCTCAAATACCTTATTTCTCTTGCCTGATATTTTGTAGCCTTTGACTATAATCTCTCCAGCATCCCCACCCCGGAGCCTCGGTAACCATCATTCTACTTTGTATCTATGAGTTCAATTGTTTTTGATTCTACACACAAGTGAAATTATATGGTGTTTGTCTTTCTGAACCTGGCTTATTTCACTTAGCATAATATTCTCTAATCCCATCCATGTTGTTGCAAATTACAATTTCCTTCTTTTTAAAGACTGAATAGTATTCCATTGTATACATATACTACATTTGATTCATCCATTCATCTGTTGATGGACACTTAGGTTGATTCCATAACTTGGCTATTGTAAATAGCTAATGAACATGGGAATGCAGACATCTGCCACAAACTAATTTCAAATATTTTGCGTAAATACCCAGACATGGGGTTGCTGGATCATATGGTGTATTAGTCTGGTCTTGCATTGCTATAAAGAACTATCCGTGACTGTGCAATTTATTAAAAAAAAAAAGTGGTTTAATTGACTTACAGTTTCACAGGCTGTACATGAGGCATGACTGGGGAGACCTCCAGGAACTCACAATCGTCGCAGAAGGATGAAGGGGAAGCGAGCACGTTTTCACATGGCAGCAGGATAGAGAGCTAAGGGGGAAGTGCTACACACTTTTAAACAACCAAATCTCGTGAGAACTCACTCTCACAAGAAGAACAAGGGGGAAATCTGCTGCCATGATCCAATCACCTCCCACCAGGTCCCTCCCCCAACAATGGGGATTACAATTCAACATGAGATATTGGTTGAGACACAAGGCCAAACCATATCATATGGTACTTCTACTTTTAGTTTTTTCAATAACTTCCATACAGTTTTCCATAATGACTATACTAATTTATATTCCCACTAACCATGTATAAGTACTCTCTTTTCTTCACTTCCTTGCCAACACCTTATCTTTGGTCGTTTTGAACATAGCCATCTTGACAGGTGATACCCTAATATGGTTTTGATGTGCATCTTGCTGATAATTAGTGATACTGATAATTTTTCATATACCTTTTGGCCATTTTATGTCTTTGGAGAAATGTCTTTGCCCATTTTTAAATCAGATTATTTATTTTCTTGCTATTGAATTGTGTTCCTTGTATATTTTGAATATTAACCTCTAATCGGATGCATGGATTGAACATATTTTCTCTTATAGCTTGTCTCTTCACTCTCTCGTTTGCTTCTTTTGCTGTGCAGAAGCTTTATAGTTTGATATAATCCCATTTGTCTATTTTTGCTCTTATTGCCTGTGCTTTTTTGTATCCTATCCAAAAAATCATTGCCAAGTTCAGTGCCATGAAGCTTTTCCTCCCGTGTTTTTTTCTGGTAGCTTTAGACTTTGAGATCTCCAAGTCTTTAATCCATTTTGAATTTATTTTTGTATGTGGTGTGAGATAAAGAGTCTAATTTCATTCTGCATATAGATACCCAGTTTTTTCACAACTATTTATTCAAGCGGGTATCCTTTCCCCATTGTGTGTTCTTCAGACCTTTGTTGCAAATGAGTTGGCTGTAAATGTGTGAATTTATGTCTAGGTTCTCTGTTCTGTTCCAAAGGTTTATGTGTCTGTTTTTATACTAGTACCATGCTGATTTGGTTACTATAGCTTTGTAGTACATTTTGAAGTCAGGTCATGTGATGTCTCCAGATTTGGTTCTTTTTGCTCAAGATGACTTGGCTATCAAGGGTCATTTGTAATTCCACATGAAATTTAGAATTAATTGTCTTTTCTATTTCTCTGAAAAAATCATTATAATTTTCTTGAGGCAGAGTCTTGCTCTATTGGCCAGGCTGGAGTGCAGTGGTACAATCATGGCTTACTGCAGCCTTAACACCCTGGGCTCCAGCAATCCTCCCAGCTTAGCCTTGCAAAGAGCTGAGTCCATAGACATGGGCCACCATGTCTGGCTAATTGTTAATTATTAATTTTTGTAGAGGTGGGGTCTCCTTATGTTTCCCAGGTTTGTCTCAAACTCCTGGGCTCAAGCAGTCCTCCTATCTTGGCCTCCCAAAGTGCTGGAATTACAGACATAAGCCACCACACCCTGCCCATCATTCTAATTTAATACACATTGCATTGAATCTGTGGATTACTTTTGATATTATGAACAATTTAACAATATTAATTTTTCCAACTTATGAACACAAGATTTTTTTGGTTTATGTCCATCTTATTTGTTGTGTCCTCTTCAATTTCCTTCATCAACATTTTTTAGTTTTCAGTATGTAGATATTTCACATCCTTGTTTAAATGTATTCCTAATTATTTTTTTGTAGCTTTTGTAAATGTGACTGTTTTCTTTTTCTGAGAGTTCACTGTTAGTGTATAGAAATGCTATTGATATTTGTATGTTGATTTTGTATCCTGCACCTTTATTTTGTTATTCTAACAGTTTTTGGTAGATTCCTTAGGATTTCCTACATGTAAGATCATGTTACCTGCAAAGAGAGACAGCTTAAATTCTCTCTTTCCAATTTGGATGGCTTTTAATTCTTTCTCTTGCTTGGTTGCTCTGAATTGGACTTACTGTACTATGTTGAACAGAAGTGATGAGAGTGGGCATCTTTGTCTTGTTCCTGATCTTAGAGCAGAAAAGCTTTCACCTTTTCCTCACTGAATATTATGTTAGCGGTGGGTTTGTCACTTATGACTTTTATCATGTTGAGGTACAGTTCTTCTGTATTTCATTTGTTGGAGGTTTTTTTTTAATGAAAGGAGAGTGAAATTTGTCACATGCTTTTTCTGCATGTATTGAGGTGATCATATTGTTCTTGTCCTTCATTCTGTTTTTGTGATATATCACATTCATAGATTTGTTTATGGTGAACTGTCCTTGCTTCTCTGGGATAAATTCCACTTTATCATGGTGAATAATCTTTCTAATGTGCTGTTGAATTTGGTTTGCTTGTATTTTGTTGAGAACTCTTACCTTTACATGTGTTAGGGATATTGGCCATTAGTATTCTTTGTAGAGTCCTTGTCTGGCGTTGTTGTCAGGGTAATTCTGGCTTCCTAAAATGCACTTGGAATTGTTCCATTCTCTTTAATTTTTTGGAAAAGTTTGAAAGGATTAATATTAGTTTTCCTTTAAATATTTGGTAGAATTCAGCAGTGAAGCCATCAGTTCCTGGACTTTGCTTTGATGAGAGGTCTTTTATTACCAATTCAATCTCCTGTTATTGGTTTGTTTAGATATTCCATTTCTTCATGACTAAATCTTGGTAGGTTGTATGTGCCTAGGAATTTATCTATTTCTTTCTAGGTTGTCCAGTTTTTAAGTGTATTATTGCTCATAATAGTCTGTTATGACCCTTTGTATTTCTGTAGTATAATAAATTGTATATTGTCTCCTTTTTATTTTTGATTTTTCAATTTGAATCCTCTTTTTTTGGTGTGTTTATGTAGCTAAAGGTTTGTTGATTTCATCTTTTTTAAAAAAACTCAGTTGTTTCTTTTCTATTGTTTTTCCAGTTCCTATTTTATTTATTTCTGCTCTGATCTTGATAACTTCTTTCATTATTCTGTTGCATTTTATTTTGTCTCTCTGGTAATATGTTTCCCTGATTGTTCTTGATCCTCGCGGCTATACGTTGGTGTTTGCACATCTGAAGAAGTAGATACTTATTTCAGTTTTTGCACACTGGTTTTGTCTGGAAAGGCTTTTTACCACTCAACCTATCAAGAATTTCTGGGAGTTTTATCTGGCATGGTTCATATAGGTGAACTTGCAGCTGGAGTTCTCAAGCTGGCTGGCCTGATAGCTAGGCCTAGAGTCTGGATCCACTGGGGTTCACTTATGATTGGGTCTGCTGGGGTGGGACTGGAGCCTGTATCCCTGGGGTATGGCCTGAAGCCTGGGTTCAGGGACTGGCTTGGTGCTAGTGTGGCCTTTGAGCCTGAGTCTCCAGGGGCTAGTCAGGTACTGGGATGCGCTTGGAGCCTATGTCTTCTGGGACAGGCGTGGAACCTAAGTCCATGGAGGAGAGCCTGGGTCCTGGGTCTACAGAAGCTGGCTTGGAGCCTAGATCTGCAGAGGCTTTCCTGGAGCCTCAGTTCACTGAGCCTCAGCTGGCCTGGCATCAGCTTCTACTGGAACGTACCTGAACCTTGGTCTGCTGGAGCTAGCCTGGACCCTGAGTCCACTGGAGGCAGGGGTCAGACTGGTGCTGGGGCAGCTGTGGAGTCTTGGGTCTGCAAGAGTTAATCTGGAGCTTGGAATCACAGGTGCTGGCCTAGTGCTTATAGCCATGGGGCCTGGTCTGGAGCCTGTGTTTGTGGAGAACACCTAGAACCTGGGTCCATGTGAGTCAGTCTGATGGCTGGGTGTTTGGTGCTGTCCTGGAGGCTAGGTTTGCAAGAACTATCTTAGGTTCTTGGGGCCTCAGGCCAGCCTAGACGGTGGGCCCACAGAGACTGGCTTTATATTGGACAGTCCTAGAGCCTGTGTCCATGGGTGCCAGCCTGGTGATTAAGGCCTGGTATGCCAACCTGGCATTAGAGCAGGCCGATATCCTGGGGCTGTGTCAGCTGACATGGCTCTGGGCTGGTCTAGAATATGGAACAGGCTTGAGGCCTTATATATTCAGGGGCTGGCCTGGAGGATGGGTCTATTGGTGCTTGCCTGATGACTAGGGCTGTGGGTGCTGCTCTGTGCTAGAGACATTAGGTCAGCTGGGTGCTGGGTGAAGTTTAAGGCCTAGAGTCCTGGGGATGGCTTGGCTCTGGATGTGCCTGGAGACTGAGTCTGAGGAGGGCTTGCCTGGCACTGGTGTGGGCCCAAGGCCTAATTCTGGCTTGGCACTGAGGATGGTCCAGAACCTGGGGCCACTGAGTTTGGCCTGGCAGTAGTGAAAACCAGAGATTCAGTCTACCATACAGGTCTGGAGTCTGGGGTTGTAGTGTCCAGCCTGGTGCTGGGGCAAGCCTAGAAACTTAGTCCATGGGTACTGGCCTGGGGTCTGGGGCTGTGGGGTCTGCCTGTTGCCACACTTTACTGTGGCAGATCCAGTGATGTCATCCAAAGTCAAGTCCGATGCTCACTTTTCTTTCACCCAAGCAAAGGACATCTCTTTTCACACTCTGATGCCTGTGGTTGGAGAGTGGTGACTCAGGTAATGTAAAGTGACCTTTTTACCCTCTTCAGTGTGTATTTTCTTATTTGCGTGTTACCTCTAGGTGTTGTGGTATCTCACCTGGTTTCCTTAACAACTGTGAAGGTATTTTTGAACATGGGTAGTTAGGTAAATTGATGTTTCTGTTAGGAGCATGATCACTGAAGAGTTCTATTTTGCCATCTTACTTCACCCCTCCTTTGACTGTACTTTTGCTCAATGTTTCTCTAAACCTAAAACTGCTCTAAAGATAAGTCTATTAAAACAAGAAAAAGGCTCTTTGCATGGGCAAGCTCTGAGGCATGTCAAATAAAGATGAATCATGTGAATGAATGTTTCCAAGGAATGGTTAAATAGTGATGGGTCAAATACTGACAATTTTCTGAGAATGGGACTTGGTTTGAGACCTCCGAGCTAGTCTGTCCCCTCTAGTGGCTGCTAGGCTACAGTACAGTTTTCACAACTACTGGAGTTGTCAGTGTGTTGGTTCTCAAGGCTACTGCAGAGCTAAGAAGAGGGGGATTGGAATAGGAAAACTTAAAATGCCATAAAGCTGACTGTTGATACAGAGGTTCAGCCACTTTTCTTGAACAAATGCTCATTGTATTGTTGCAAGTCTTTAATTAGTTCTAGGGTTCATAAAATGTTGATTTTGATCATTTTTGCCAGGTCACTCATTGTTTTTGTTGAGGAGCAAATTTTTGGTTTTTCTTGATTCACCATTCCTGAAGCATTCTTCTATTAGCCTCACTGCAACTTGCCCCAAAGATTCATTTTTCCGTGTCTTCTGTATTCATTCATTTGTTTAACAGATGTAACTGGATTTCCACAGATAATAGGCTATTTTTTTTCCTATGAAGGTTTAAACAGCTTTAGAAACTACAGCGTTTATCCACTCATATTCATATAGGCATATATACAGTCCCACCTTCCACAATACAGATTGAATACTACCTATCACATGTGCAATTTCATTTGAAAGTAGAGTTTATTGCTAGTGTTAATATGAAGGGAGTAGATGGTCTCCCTACAGTGAGCTTTTCCCAATAAAATTTTTTAATCACTTTCTCATCTTTGTGGATTTGGTGCTTTTATCCTCAGCAAACAGAAAACTAACCTTGAGCCTATTGCTTTTACCTGGTCCTGGAAGGATCAGTGGAAAAATATCAGAAAGCCAGATGGGAGGGCGTTGGGGTCAAAGAGGCAGGGGCAAACAGATTTCCGCACACCCGCAATGTATTAAATACTTGAATAATATCTGTTAGGTGGAAGAAGCAATCTCCAGAGTGGGTGTGGGGATGGCCTACTGAGTATAAAGAGTCTCAGTAAGTACTTCTCATTGAGATGACAAAATGTCAGCTGATATCTACCAAGACTATTTTCCAGCAGTACCTACACACTGTACCTTACTGGAGTCATACCATGTTTTGCTGTTGCTTCTGGATCCTCAGCTGGTAAGTCTGATAGAACTTCACAGTGCTAAGGCTTGGGGGTTAAGTGAGATGGCAGATAAGCATTAGATTGAGCCTGCTTTCTCATTTATCACTTTTATATTCAGATATTGATCAACTCAACTGAAGATACTATTGTCTTTGAATCTGTGGCAAAACCATTAGAAGGCATGAGACTACCGAGCATCTCTAGATGTCTAGGATGACCTGCTATAGAGAATCCTTTATGGAAAAACTTGTTGAGGTTCCTACATTTGGATCATAGAGTGTGTAACCAAATATTGCAGGTGAGAGCTTTGTCTTGGCCTCTGTCCCTCTGGCTACTGACAGATTCAGTAACATATAACTCTGCTTTTTGTTTTTAGAAATGGATATTGTGTAGTCAAAAACTTAGGGGCTGAGACCATAGGGAAAGTAGACAGAACCATGAAGGGAAACAAACCACTTGCATTGAACAATGCATTTGCTGTCTCTTGTTTCTATACCAGTAGGCCTAAATAAGTATTGGCATAATTGAGTCTTTTGGTTAAAGCATATTTTATTGTATCTTACTAAAAGGATACATACTTTATATCAGGCTGAGTACAGCTGGGAATGGTATGTGACCAGGAGGAGAGACAAAACCATCAGTGCTGTTACTATGTGTTCATTGTGCCCTAGCCCTATCTTATCTATTTCTCAGTAGCAGTAGGACTTGTCAAGACAGCATTATAATAAATGGGGAATTATTTTACTTAGAAGATGCTTCTCCCAGCCTGGGCCATATATTAGACTTAGGGGAAGTGTGACCCCATGTCTACAGAATAATTTTTTAAAGTTATCTGGGTGTGGTATTGCATGCCTGTAGGCACAGATAGGAAGTTGAGGTGGGGCTTGAGCCCAGAAGTTCAAGGCCGAAGTGAGCTATGATCACACCACTGCACTACAGCCTGAGTGACACAGCAAGACCCTATCACAAAAGAAGAAAAAGAAGAAAGAAGAAGAAAAGGAGAGAGGAGGAGGCTCTGACTTTGAGAAGAGTTCAGTGTAACAAGTTAGAAGAAATGTTTTTTTTTATTTCTTCATCTCACCCTTCCACTTGATACACACACATACATTGTGTCTTTCAACAGCTGGGCAGTGCTGAGAACAAGAACTGTGCTTCCCATGGACGTTCTCTAGACCTGTACACTTAACATCAGCTCACAAATTTTCCTATCCCACAGGAACGGATAGAACCCTTGCATCATATGACACATCTCCTTGCCTTTCTCCATTCACCAAGTGTCTTACATTCTCCAATAAGACAAGGATATTTTTCTCTTTATAGAGTATATACACTGCTGTCTTCTCATCTTTTACATCCCCGCATAAACCAGGAATGAGTGAGTTATTAGGAAGGCTCTCTGTGTATGAATTCCCTACTTCTTAATATTTTCATATCTCCCAGTGGTCCAAACCCAAAAATTATACCCTCTCTTATCCTCATAAGAATGATAATAGGCAGCATGTATTAAATGCTTATTAATCAAATAATGTTTTAAATAATTTACAAGTATTATATTGTTTATTCCCTGCAGCCACTTTATAAGGTGACTCTTATTATTACCTCTGTTTTGCAGATGTAGAACTGAAGCCCAGAGGGCACATAGCTGGCACAAGGTAATCTAGCTGGTAAGGCATGGAACCAGAATTCGAGTCCCAGGGGTCTGACTTCAAAGTCCCTGCTCTTAGCCATGATACTATTATGCCTCCCATAGCTGGACACAGAGTTGTTTTACAATTGAGATCTGTTGTAAAATTGTTCCCCAAAGTGCTCACTGTCTCTGACTATATGGAGTGACTGCATACAACGATGAGATATGATCTGTGTTAGTTATCTACTGCTGCCTAACAGATTACCCCAAGACCTAGTGGCTTAAAACAATGTTTCTACAGATCAAGAATCTGGGCACAGCTTAGCAGGGTGCCTCTGACTTTGGATCCATCTCTAGGATGCATTAAAAAAATTAGTTTCAAAATAATAAAAGTAATGCATATACCTAGTTAAACATTCCAATAACACTAAAAATATAAAATCCTACTGTCCAGAGGCAGTCTCTATTACCAATTTATTGCATGTCTTTCCAGAACTCCTGCATAAACTTACAGATATGTAGCTGAACTGTTTTTTAAAAATCTCTGTAATTATTAGTTTATAAGTATCATCTAGGGCTCAGATGTTCATTATTCTTCCTGAAATTATGTAAACAAATGTAAATGGAAAGAATTCAAGTTAAAATTATATAACAAAATAGCACTCCATCACAAAAGCATGTAAAATTACAAGAATGCTATTTTAAAAGACTGGCACTTTAAGAAGATGATATCAGAATAAACAAAATTTCCAAATTATTCCCTAAACTGCTAAGCAGATAAACATGACTAATGAATGAGTTTGAGTTTTGTAAAGAAAAACCATTTAAATAAACCAAATAATTTATACTGAGTTGCAAAGGTTGTATCTTCTTTCCTCCTATCTATCTAATTTATGAAGGGGCGAACCATAATATAGGAAAATGTAACCTATTTTAAATGTGGCATCTTCATTTTAAAAGTTGGTCCAATTAATTAAAAATATTTTTAATGGACTTTGAGTTTCCTGAGCAGTTCATATTTAGATAAATGGGAAAAGACATCTACAGCCAGCATTTTCATAGTCTTTACAAATGTCAACCAAAAATTTAATATGGTAATCTTGTATTTTAAGCTCACACTTTTTGAGTATATAGTCTCAAGTCTTCTTTAATGTTGGAACTGCAAAATATAATTGCCGTTACATGGTAATGGGAGTTAAAGAACATAGAGTCCTCATGTAAAGGTTAGAATGCACTTTTCTATTTAGTGCTTCAAAGGACAGACTTTCAAAATGTTTGATCTTAATAATCCCATGTTGTGAGTAGATTGATTACTCTGTACCCATGTTTGATTGATCCTGTGCTCTTGTCTTGTATCCAAGAAGAATGAGGACACACTGACAATCAAAGAGTGAGGAGGGCAGAGAATAATTTTATTGAGAGAGGAAATAGCTCTCAGTGGAGAGGGAACATAAGGGAGGTCCTCCAACCAGAGTCAGGTGGTTTCTCTCTCAGTGTGGCTGAGTTCAGACCTTTTATGGGATTAGAATAACGGAGTGAGTGCTAATTGATATGTGAGTATGCAAAAAAAAAGTTAAAGGTATCACTCAAAGGTGGACATGACACTGTAGGGAAGGGTAGGTATATGTAAAACAGGAGAAGAGTGGGAAGGATCAATCAGAGGAAAGTGCACCAAACAGGAAGACAAGTTCTCAATCCAGTCTGTGGATTTGACTTGCAGCTTGGCTTTCAGACTTCAAATTGTCTTTGGCTTGGAGGTGGGGTTTCACCAGGGACCCTGCCCTGTCTGCCTAGGCATTTGTCTGCCTCCTGCCTCTATCAAAAAGCTCTAAGTGAGAATTAAAAATATGATTGGGGGAAATGTAAAGTTTCAGTAATTGAATGGAACACATTGATTTTATAAAAATGGGAGAAAAATCAAAACCCTGCCACCTGTGGAGGCATGAGGAGGAGTGGGGAAGGGAGATATTAACGATCTTTGGTTTTTAGAACCGTTCCTTGAAGCTTTCCTTTTGTCTTGAAGGAAAACTCCTCATGCTGTCTTCCCAAACCCCTGCAAATGCTTTGTATGTAAACTTCAGAGCCTATGATCGTATCTGTTGGTATGCTGACTCAGACAGCAATGGGTGGCCCCAGATCCTGCACCTTCTGTGTAGAATACCTCCAGATGTCATCCACACTTTAAAGCTGATGAGCTGATGCCATGTGCAAGCAAACCTGTTTGGAACAGACTACTTTAGTAATTTTCTCTGAAACAAAGACTAATTCTAATTTTTTGGACTGGGCTGGGAAACTTATGCCAGGAATTCCCATTGTGGAGGCCACATTGGGGTCCTGATAAGTTGTACTGCCTAATGTATGTCCTACTTGGAGTGCTCTAATAATAATAAACTCTTTGTTTCTAGGAGTACTACATGAGCTTCTGGGACTGCACTTCTTGTGTATACTCTGACTCTCATGACACTGCCTCAGTCCCAAAAGGATTTCAGGTCAGTTTAAACTAAGTGGCCAGAGCTGGGCTGTGCCTGAATTAGTTTTTTTTTTAAGTACAGAAAAAAGTAAAAAGTCACACGTCTTTCTAGGATACAGCTTTATCGTGAATGGGATTTTTTTTTAACTGATTAAATCCAGAACCTCTAATGGACATAATCGAGATCAATACCACAGGTCGGTCTCACCCTGCTACATGGGATCCTACTGATAAAATAATGTTGCTAGCGAAAGGCTTGCCAATTTTCTTAAATTTTATCCAAGAATAAACTTTTGGTTTCATTGATTTTTTTCCCTCTGTTGTTTTTCTCTTATCTCTTTCATTTGTTTCCATTCTAATCTTTACTATTTCCTTCCTTCTGCTTGCTTTGGGTTTATGGCTCTTCTTTCTCTAATTTCTTCAAGGTGGTATGGTATCCTATTGGTTTGGGATTTTTCTTTTTCTCTTTCCTTTTTTTGAGATGTAGGTCTCACTCTGTTGTTAAGGCAGGAGTGCAGTGGTATGATCACAGCTCACTGTAGCCTCAGTGTCCTGGGCTCAAAAGATCCTCTTACCTCAGCCTCCTGAGTAGCTAGGACCATAGGTGTGTGCCAATATACCTGGCTAATTTTTAAATTTTTTGTAGAGATACAGGGTCTTGCTAGGTAGCCCAAGCTGGTCCAGAACTCCTGGGCTCAAGCAATCCTCCCACCTCAGCTTCCAAAGTGCTGGGATTACAACCATAAGCCATCATGCCCAGCCTCTTCTGCATTTAGAGTGATAAATTCATCTCTAAACTGTGGTTTAGCTGCATCCCATTAGTTTTGAAACATTGAGTTTTAATTTTCATTTACCCCAAAGTATTTTTAAATTTCCCTTGTGATTTCTTCTTGGTCCATTAGTTTTTTAGGACCTGGTTGTTTAATTTTTATATATTTGCTCATGTCTCTAAATTTCCTTCTGTTCTTGATATCTGATTTCATTCCATTGTGATTAGAGACATCTTTTATATGGTTTCCTGCATTATTACTTTTTATATTAAATAGATATTTTCTACCATGCCATTTTAATTTCCTTGTCATTTCCTGTGTTACATTTTTTGAGTTATTTTGTTAACACTTGCTCTGGAATTTACAATTAGCACCTTAAACAATCTAACTTGGTTCATGCTAACTCAAGTTCAAAGGTACACAAAAACTTTGCTTCAGTATAGCTCTATTTTCTATTTTCTCTGCAATTTTTTTTGTCATACAAAAGACATTTTTTATACACTACAAACACATGAACAGTTTTAGAATTGTTACTTTACATATGCAATTGTCTCTTTAATCAGATAGGAGAAGAATACGGTTACAAACTGAAATACATTTATACTGTGTTTTATATTTACCTACCTTTACTGGTGCTTTTTATTTCTTCTTGTCAATTTGAGTTACTAGTTAGTGTTTTCCATTTCAGCTCAGAAAGATTCTTTTTAGTACTTCTTATACAGCAGGTCTTTTTTTTTAAATTGTATGTTATAGGTTCTAGGGTTCATGTGCAGATCATGCAGGATTGTCGCATAGATGTATACATGGCAAGGTGATTTGCTGTCTCCATCCCCCTATCACCTATACTGGGCATTTCTCCACAAGTTATTCCTCCCCACCATCCCCCCTCACTGTCCCTCCCATAGCCACCCCCAGCAGACCCCAGTGTGTGATGCTTCCCTCCCTGTGTCCACATGTTCTCATTGTTCAACACCCACCTATGAGTGAGAAAATGCAGTGTTTGATTTTCTGTTCTTGTGTCAGTTTGCTGAGAATGATGGCTTCTAGATTCATCCATGTCCCTACAAAGGACATGAACTCATCCTTTTTATGGCTGCATAGTATTCCATGATGTATATGTGCCACATTTTTGTTGTCCAGTCTATCATTGATGGGCATTTGGGTTCGTTTCAGGTCTTTGCTATTGTAAACAGTGCTGCGATATACATGCATGTGCAGCTGCCTTTATAATACAATGATTATAGTCCTTTGGGTATATACCCAGTAATGGGATTGCTGGGTCAAATGGAATTTCTATTTCTAGATCCTTGAGGAATCACCACCCTGTCTTCCACAATGGTTGAACTAATGTAGACTCCTACCAACAGGGTAAAAGTGTTCCTATTTGTCCACATCCTCTCCAGCATCTGTTGTCTCCAGATTTTTTAATGATCGCCATTCTAACTGGCGTGAGATGGTATCTCAATGTGGTTTTGATTTGCATTTCTCTAATGACCAATGACAATGAGCAGTTTTCCTTATATTTGTTGGCTTCATATATGTCTTCTTTTGAAAAGTGTCTGTTCATATCCTTTGCCCACTTTTTAATTTTTTATTTGGTTTTTGTAAATCTGCTTTAGTTCTTTGTAGATTCTGGATATTCACCCTTTGTCAGATGGGTAGATTGCAAATTTTTTTTCCCATTCTTTCGGTTGCTGGTTTACTCTAATGGTTGTTTCTTTTGCTGTACAGAAGCTCTGGAGTTTAACTAGATCCCATTTGTCTATTTTAGCTTTTGTTGCCATTGCTTTTGGTGTTTTAGTCATGAAGTCCTTGCCTATTCCTATCTCCTGAATGGTATTGCCCAGGTTTTCTTCTAGGGTTTTTATGGTATTTGGTCTTGTATTTAAATCCTTAATCCATCTGGAATAAGGTGTCAGGAAGGGATCCAGTTTCTGCTTTCTGCATATGGCTAGCCAATTTTTCCCAACACCATTTATTAAACAGGGGATCCTTTCCCCATTGCTTGTTTTTGTCAGGTTTGTCAAAGATCAGATGGTTGTAGATGTGCGTTGTTGCTTCTGAGGCCTCTGTTCTGGTCCATTGGTCTATGTGTTTGTTTTGGTACCAGTACCATGCTGTTTTGATTACAGCAGTGTGATGCCTCCAGCGTTGTTCTTTTTGCTTAGGATTATTTTGGCTATGCAGGCTCTCTTTTGGTTCCATATGAAGTTTAAAGTGTTTTTTTCCAGTTCTGCCAAGAAGGTCATTGGTAGCTTGATGGGGATAGCATTGTATCTATAAATTACTTTGGGTAGTATGGCCATTTTCACAATATTGATTCTTCCTAACAAGGAGCATGGAATGTTTTCTTGTCTGTTTGCATCTCCTCTT
Source organism: Saguinus imperator (assembly GCA_004024885.1). NCBI lineage: Eukaryota > Metazoa > Chordata > Mammalia > Primates > Cebidae > Saguinus > Saguinus imperator. Next base: position 4,921 of record PVHO010029517.1, on the reverse strand, counting down.
AGTTCCTAGGTATCAATGGAATGTATCACACAATAATAATAAAAGCTATTTACAACAAACCCACAGCCAATATCATACTTAATAGGCAAAAACTGGAAGCATTCCCTTTGAAATCTAGCACTAGATAAGGATGCCCTCTCTCAGAACTCCTATTCAATATAGTATTGGAAGTTTTAGCCAGAGCAATCAAGCAAGAAAAAGAAATAAAGGGTATTCAATTAGGAAAGGAGGAAGTCAAATTGTCTCTCTTTGCAGATGACATGATTGTATATTTAGAAGCCCAAAATCTCTTTAAGTTGATAAGCAACTTCAGCAAAGTCTCAGGATACAAAATCAATGTGCAGAAATCACAAGCATTCCTATACACCAATGACAGACAAACAGAGAGCGAACTCCCATTCACAATTGCTACAAAGAGAATAAAATACCTAGGAATACAACTAACAAAGGAAGTAAAGGACCTCTTCAAGGAGAACTGCAAACCACTACAGCAGGTCTTCTAGTAAATAATTCTTTCAGCTTTAATTTATCTTCGTTTCTCCATTCTTTTTATTTTTACTATGTTTTTAATAACAAAAGTTTAGTTTTTATAGAGTATTAGATTTACAGAAAAGTTGTGAAGATAGTACAAAAAAATCCTATATACCCCACTCTCAGTTTTCCCTACTATTAATATCTTACATTACTATGGTACATTTAAAACTAATTAACCCTCATTGATACATTGTTATTTACTACAATACATACTTTATTCAGATTTTCTTAGTTTTGATTGAATGTTCCTTTTTCTATTCTGGGATCCCATCCAAGATAACACATTGCATTTAGTCATCATATCTTCTGGGGTTCCTTTTAGCTGTGACAGGTTCTCAAACTTTCCTTGTTTCTGATGATGCTGACAATTTTGAGGTACACTGGTTAGGAATTTTGGAGAATGTTCCTCAATTTTGATTTGTGCAATATACTTCTTATGATTATACTGGGGTTATGGGTTTCAGGGAGGAAGATAACAAAGGTAAAGTACAGTTCTCATATATAAAACATACATGCTATCAATGTGACTTATCACTGTGGATGTCCTGATTACTTGATCACCTGGCTGAGATAGCGTTTGACACTTTTCTCCACTGCAAAATTACTCTTGCATATTTATATATATACACATATATTTATATATGTATGTAGAATATATATTTATATTTAAATATAAATATATTCATATATGTATATAATACATAATATACATATATGTATAATATATTAACTTCTTAAAAATAAATACATATTGCTTTTATATAGAATATAATAAAACATAATACATAATATTCTATATAAAGACATATGCATTTATATGTGTACTTTGTGTGTGTTATTTATACATATATAAATACATATATATTTGTATATATGGGACTCAGTACTATCCAGTTTCAGGAATCCACTGGTGATCTCAGAATATATACCCCACGTACTGCCTCTAACTGATTCTTTCCTTTATTATTCTCTTTCTCAAATTTTGATTTAATATATTTTAGTCTTTTACTGGACTCTTTGTCTTTTTATATCTGTTATATATTTCCCATCTTCTGTTTCTCTATTCTGCATTCTAAACAGTACCTTTGACTTAGCTCCCAATTCACTAATTCTCTCTTCAGCTGGGTATAGTATCCTGTGAATGTTTTAACTCTTAGTTATGTGATTTTCATTTCTATAAATCCTACTTTGTTATTTTTCAAATTTATTACCTCTTTTTAGTTTTCTGGGAAGGAATCTTCAAGCTTAAAAATTTCTTTTCAAAAAATTAAGCATGCATTTTGCATCTGTAAATTCTTATTACTCCAATAAAGAAGTCTTTGTGTATCTGGGTTTTTCTGTCTGTTGCTTTTGCTGGTTCATTATTGTGGTATCTTGTTTCCTAGTTCTTTGTTATCTATGCTTATAAGCCAATCACTGTGTTAAATATTATTTATAGGCATAATTTGAATCCTAGAATGAAAGTATCTTCCTCCAAAAAGGATTCACATGTGCTTCTATTAGGGGGATAGTCCCAGTTCAGGACCATGTTAATAAGGTTAAAGCTTTGATTTTCTCCACATGGCCCAATTGAGTCAAACTAGATGTGATTCCAAATGAGGATTATTCTGCTTCCAGTTCACCTTCACATAGATACTGTAGCCTTTTGAAATACTAGATTATTGTGCAAAAGCTCTACTGTTAGATTTTCTATCTTATGAGGGACTTGTGGTTTGATTTATTTTACCTGAAACTTCTAAATAAAACCATTTTCATACTCATTTATCTCTCTGAATTCTTAGTTTCCCTTCAACTTTTACTGTTAATCTCCTTTCTGTCTTGTCAGTTATTTGTTGTGTTAAGATCATGCAGCAATCAAAAATGATGAGTTTGTGTCCTTTGTAGGGACATGGATAAATCTGGAGAACATCATTCTCAGCAAACTGACACAAGAACAGAAAATGAAACACCACATATTCTCACTCATAGGCGGGTGATGAACAATGAGAACACATGGACACAGGGAAGGGAGTACTACACACTGGGATCTATTGGGGGGAATAGGGGAGGGACAGCAGGGGAGGAGCAGGGGAGGGATAGCATGGGGAGAAACGCCAGATGTGGGTGAAGGGGAGGAAGGCAGCAAAACACACTGGCACATGTGTACCTATGCAACTATCTTGCATGTTCTGCACATGTACCCCAAAACCTAAAACGCAATTAAAAAAAAAACTTTACAAAATAAACCTCATTTTTTTACAGCTTTTTTTTTAAATTTTTTTGAGACGAAGTTTCACTCTTGTTACCCAGGCTGGAGTGCAATGGCGCGATCTCGGCTCACTGCAACCTCCACTTCCTGGGTTCAAGCAATTCTCCTGCCTTAGCCTCCTGAGTAGCTGAGATTACAGGCACGCACCACCATGCCCAGCTAATATTTGTATTTTTTAGTAGAGACGTGGTTATAATAATATTCCATGGTGTATATGTGCCACATTTTCCCTGTCCAGTCTATCATCAATGGGCATTTGTGTTGGTTCCAGGTCTTTGCTATTGTAAACAGTGCTGAAATGAACATTCATGTGCATGTGTCCTTATAGTAGACAAATTTATAGTCCTTTGGATATATACCCAGTAATGGGATTGCTGGGTCAAATGGAATTTGTATTTCTAGGTCCTTGAGGAATCGTCACACTGTCTGCCAAAGTGGTTGAACTAATTTACACTCCCACCAACAGTGTAGAAGTGTTCCTATTTATCCACATCCTCTCCAGCATCTGTTGTCTCCAGATTTTTTAATGATCGCCATTCTAACTGGCATGAGATGGTATCTCAATGTGGTTTTGATTTGCATCTCTCTAATGACCAGTGAGGATGAACATTTTTTCATGTGTTTGTTGGCCTCATATATGTCTTCTTTTGTAAAGTGTCTGTTCATATCCTTTGCCCATTTTTGAATGGGCTTGTTTGATTTTTTCCTGTAAATCTGTTTGAGTTCTTTGTAAATTCTGGATATCAGCCCTTTGTCAGATGGGTAAACTGCAAAAATTTTTTCCCATTCTGTTGGTTGCCGATTCATGCTAGTGACTGTTTCTTTTGCTGTGCAGAAGCTGTGGAGTTTGATTAGGTCCCATTTGTCTATTTTGGCTTTTGTTGCCAATGCTTATGGTGTTTTGGTCATGAAGTCCTTACCTACTCCTATGTCCTGAATGGTTTTGCCTAGATTTTCTTCTAGGGTTTTTATGGTGCCGGGTCTTATGTTTAAGTCTTTAATCCATCTGGAGTTAATTTTAGTGTAAGGTGTCAGGAAGGGGTCCAGTTTCTGCTTTCTGCACATGGCTAGCCAGTATTCCCAACACCATTTATTAAACAGGGAGTCCATTCCCCATTGCTTGTTTTTGTCAGGTTTTTCAAAGATTGTATGGTTGTAGATATGTTGTGTTGCCTCCGATGCCTCTGTTCTGTTCCATTGGTCTATATTTCTGTTTTGGTACCACTACCATGCTGTTTTGATTACTATAGCCTTGTAGTATAGTTTGAAGTCCGGTAGTGTGATGCTTCTCGCTGTGTTCTTTTTGCTTAGAATTGACTTGGCTATGCGGGCTCTCTTTTGGTTCCATATGAAGTTCATGGTGTTTTTTTCCAGTTCTGTGAAGAAAGTCAATGGTAGCTTGATGGGGATAGCATTGAGTCTGTAAATTACTTTGGGCAGTATTGCCATTTTCACGATATTGATTCTTCCTAACCATGAACGTGGAATGTTTCTCCATCTGTTCGTGTCCTCTCTTATTTCGTTGAGCAGTGGTTTGTAGTTTTCCTTGAAGAGGTCCCTTATGTTCCTTGTAAGTTGTATTCCTAGGTATTTTATTCTCTTTATAGCAATTGTGAATGGCAGTTCGTTCTTGATTTGGTTCTCTTTAAGACTGTTATTGGTGTATAGGAATGCTTGTGATTTTTGCACATTCGTTTTATATCCTGAAACTTTGCTGAAGTTGCTTATCAGTTTCAGGAGTTTTTGGGCTGAGGTGATGGGGTCTTCTAGATATACTATCATGTTGTCTGCAAATAGAGACAATTTGTCTTCTTCCTTTCCTATTTGAATACCCTTTATTTCTTTTTCTTGCCTGATTGCTCTGGCTAGAACTTCCAGTACTATATTGAATAGGAGTGGTGAGAGAGGGCATCCTTGTCTAGTGCCAGATTGCAAAGGGAATGCTTCCAGTTTTTGCCCATTCAGTATGATATTGGCTGTTGGTTTGTCATAAATAGCTTTTATTATTTTGAGATACGTTCCATCAATACAGAGTTTATTGAGGGTTTTTAGCATAAAGGGCTGTTGAATTTTGTCAAAGGCCTTCTCTGCATCAATTGAGATAATCATGTGGTTTTTGTCTTTGGTTCTGTTTATGTG
>PVHO010029516.1:0-23267 GCA_004024885.1 Saguinus imperator | reverse complement strand
CTCCCGTGCCACTGCCCACTACCCCGGCTCAGATCACGCTTCCCAGGAAACTCCTGGTCTGGCTCATTGTCCAAGTCCCGTTCAATCAGATGGACATGCCAATCTGCCCTTCCAAATCTCAGATTGCCGGTTTAACAGGGCACCCAGACCAGTGAGTTCCGCGCCGGGTCCCGCTGCGGCACCGCGCTGTGGCGCCAGCCGAAGAGGCGGCGGGAGCCGGCTGCGTTAGCCGCTGGTAGCGTTTCGTGTCTCTCCCACACCTGGGACTTTCAACGCTCTGTGGGCATAAAAGGAACATCCGAGGATGCGGCTAGGACTCACCCTCTGCGCCTTCACCGAGAGCTGCAATCCTGAGTCACCTCTCTGACGCCATCCTTCCACTTTATTTCTTTTTCTTGCCTGATTGCTCTGAATAGAACTTCCAGTACTTTGTTGAATAGGATTGGTGAGACAGGGCATTCTTGTCTAGTGCCGGATTTCAAAGGGAATACTTCCAGTTTTTGCCCATTCAGTATGATATTGGCTGTTGGTTTGTCGTAAATAGCTTTTATTACTTTGAGATATGTTCCATCAATACCATGTTTATTGAGGGTTTTTAGCATAAAGGGCTGTTGAATTTTGTCAAATGCCTTCTCTGCGTCAATTGAGATAATCATGTGGTTTTTGTTTTTGCTTCTGTTTATGTGGTGAGTTACATTTATAGACTTGCGTATGTTGAAACAGCCTTGCATCCCCGGGAGGAATCCTACTTGATTATGATGGATAAGTTTTTTAATGTGCTGTTGCAGTCGGTTTGCCAGTATTTTATTGAAGATTTTTGCATCTATGTTCATCATGGATATTGGCCTGAAGTTTTCTTTTCTTGCTGAGTCTCTGCCGGGTTTTTTTTTTGTATCAGCATGATGTTGATCTAATAAAATGACTTGAAAAGGGTTCCCTCTTTTTGAATTATTTGGAATAGTTTCAGAAGGAATGGTACCAGATCCTCTTTGTGTGTCTGGTACAATTCGGCTGTGAACCCATCTGGACCTGGGCTTTTTTTGTGTGGTAGGCTCTTAATTGCTGCCTCAACTTCAGACCTTGTTATTGGTCTATTCATAGTTTCGGCTTCTTCCTGGTTTAGGCTTGAAAGGACACAGGCGTCCAGGAATTTATCCATTTCTTCCTGGTTTACTAGTTTATGTGCATAGAGTTTTTTGTAGTATTCTCTGATGATGGTTTGAATTTCTGTGGAATCTGTGGTGATTTTCCAAGTATCATTTTTTATTGCATCTATTTGATTGTTCTCTCTTTTTTGTTAGTCTGGCTAGTGGTCTGTCTATTTTCATGATCTTTTTGAAAAACGAGCTCTTGAATTTATTGATTTTTTGAAGGGTTATCTCGTCTCTATTTCCTTCAGTTCTGCTCTGATCTTAGTTATTTCTTCTGTTAGGCTAGGTTTTCAGCATTTTTGATCTTGCTTCTCTGGCTCTTTCAATTTTGACGATAGGGTTTCAATTTGGGTCTCTCCACTCTTCACATGTGGGCACTTATTGCTGTATATTTTCCTCTACAGACTGCTTTAAATGTGTCCCAGAAATTCTGGTACGTTGTGTATTTGTTCTCATTGGTTTCGAAGAACTTCTTTATTTCTGCCTTCATTTCATTGTTTGTCCACTCAACATTCAAGAGCTAGTTGTTCAGTTTCCATGAAGCTGTGCTGTTCTACGTTTTTTTCTTAATTCTGAGTTCTAACTTGATTGCACTATGGTCTGAGAGACTGTTTGTTATGATTTCAGTTGTTCTGCATTTGTTTTTGTTTTGTTTTGTTTTGTTTTAATTTTTTAAATTTTTAAATTTTTTTAAAATTTTTATTGCATTATAAGTTTTGGGGTACATGTGCAGAACGTGCAAGTTAGTTGCATATGTACACACATGGCAGTGTGTTTTGCTGCCTTCCTCCCCTTCACCCACACTTGGCATTTATCGCCAGGCTGTCCCTCCCCAGCCCCCCCCAATGTCCCTCCCCAATTTCCCCCAATAGACCCCAGTGTGTAGTAGACCGCCTCCCTGTGTCCATGTGTTCTCATATTTCTCAACCGCCTATGAGTGAGAATATGCGGTATTTGTTTTTCTGTTCTTGTGTCAGTTTGCTGAGAATGATGTTCGCCAGATTCATCCATGTCCTTACAAAGGACATAAAGTCATCATTTTTTATTGCTGCATAATATTCCATGGTGTATATGTGCCACATTTTTCCAGTTTAGTCAATCATCGATGGGCATTTGGGTTAGTTCCTGGACTTTGCTATTGTAAACAGTGCTGCAATGAACATACGTGTGCATGTGTCCATATTGTAGAACGATTTATAGTCATTTGGATATATACCCAGTAATGGGATTGCTGGGTCAAATGGAATTTCTATTTCTAGGTCCTTGAGGAATCGCCACACTATCTTCCACAATGGTTGAACTAATTTACACTCCCACCAACAGTGTAAGCGTGTTCCTTTTTCTCCACATCCCCTCCAGCATCTGCTGTCTCCAGATTTTTTTAATGATCGCCATTTTAACTGGCATGAGATGGTATCTCAATATGGTTTTGATTTGCATCTCTCTAATGAGCAGTGGTGATGAGCATTTTTTCATTTGTTTGTTGGCCTCATGTATGTCTTCTTTTGTAAAGTGTCTGTTCATATCCTTTGCCCATTTTTGAATGGGCTTGTTTGTTTTTTTCCTGTAAATCTGTTTGAGTTCTTTGTAAATTCTCGATATCAGCCCTTTGTCCAATGTGTAAACTACAAAGATTTTCTCTCATTCTGATGGTTGCCTATTCACTCTAGTGACAGTTTCTTTTGCCGTGCAGAAGCTGTGGAGTTTGATTAGGTCCCATTTATCTATTTTGGTTTTTGTTTCCAATCATTTTTGTGTTTTGGTCATGAAGTCCTTGCCTACTTTTATGTCCTGAATGGTTTTGCCTACATTTTTTTCTAGGGATTTTATGGTTTCAGGTCTTCTGTTTAAATCTTTAATCCATCTGGAGTTAATTTTAGTGTAAGGTGTCAGGAAGGGGTCCAGTTTCTGCTTTCTGCACATGGCTAGCCAGTTTTCCCCAAACTATTTATTAAACAGGGAATTCTTTCTCCATTGCCTTGTTTTTGTCTGGTTTATCAAAGATTATATGGTTGTAGGTATGTTGTGTTGCCTCCGATGCCTCCGTTTTGTTCCGTTGGTCTATATCTCTGTTTTGGTACCTGTACCATGCTGTTTTGATCACTGTCCCCTTGTAGTGTAGTTTAAAGTCTGGTAGTGTGATGCCTCCCGCTGTGTTCTTTTTGCTTAGAATTGACTTGGCTATGCGGGCTCTCTTTTGGTTCCATATAAAGTTCATGATGGTTTTCTCCAGTTCTGTGAAGAAATTCAATGGCAATTTGATGGGGATAGCATTGATTGTGTAAATTACTTTGGGCAGTATAGCCATTTTCACGATATTGATTCTTCCCAACCACAAACATGGAATGTTCCTTCATCGTTTTTGTCTTCTCTCATTTTGTTGAGCAGTGGTTTGTAGTTTTCCTTAAAGAGGTCACTTACGTTTCTTGTGAGCTGTATTCCTAGGTATTTTATTTTTTTTGTAGCAATTGTGAATGACAGTTTGTTCTTGATTTGGTTTTCTTTAAGTCTGCTATTGGTGTATAGGAATGCTTGTAATTTTGCACATTGATTTTATATCCTGAGACTTTGCTGAATTTGCTTATCAGTTTCAGGAGTTTTTGGGATGAGGTGATGGGGTCTTATAGGTATACACTCATGTCATCTGCAAATAGAGACAATTTGGCTTCCACCTTTCCTATTTGAATAGCATTTATTTCTTTTTCTTGCCTGATTGCTCTGGCTAGAACTTGCAGTACTATGTTGAATAGGAGTGGTGAGAGAGGACATCCTTGTCTAGTGCCAGATTTCAAAGGGAATGCTTCCAGTTTTTGCTTATTAAGTATGATATTGGCTGTTGGTTTGTCGTAAATAGCTTTTATTACTTTGAGATATGTTCCATCAATACCAAGTTAATTGAGGGTTTTTAGCATAAAGCGCTGTTGAATTTTGTCAAATACTTTTTTTGCATCAATTGAGATAATCATGTGGTTTTTGTTTTTGCTTCTGTTTATGTGGTGAACTACATTTATAGACTTGCGTATGTTGAAACAGCTTTGCATCCCCGGAATGAATCCTACTTGATCATGATGGATAAGTTTTTTAATGCGCTCTTGCAATCGGTTTGCCAGTATTTTATTGAAGATTTTTGCATCTATGTTCATCATGGGTATTGGCCTGAAGTTTTCTTTTCTTATTGAGACTCTGCCGGGTTTTGGTATCAGGATAATGTTGGTCTCATAAAACGATTTGGGAAGGGTTCCCTCTTTTTGAATTATATGGAATAGTTTCATAACGAATGGTACCAGATCCTCTTTGTGTGTCTGGTAGAATTCGGCTGTGAACCCATCTGGACCTGTGCTTTTTTTGTGTGGTAGGCTGGTAATTGCTGCCTCAACTTCAGACCTTGTTATTGGTCTATTCATAGTTTTCGCTTCTTCCTGGTTTAGGCTAGGAAGGACACAGGCGTCCAGGAATTTATCCATTTCTTCCTGGTTTGCTAATTTATGTGCATAGAGTTGTTTGTAGTATTCTCTGATAATGGTGTGAATTTCTGTGGAATCTGTGGTGATTTCCCCATTATCATTTTTTATTGCATCCATTTGGTTGTTCTCTCTTTTCTTTTTTATTAGTCTGGCTAGTGGTCTGTCTATTTTGTTGATCTTTTTGAAAAACCATCTCTTGGATTTATTGAAGTGTTATCGTGTCTCTTTCTCCTTCATTTCTGCTCTGATCTTTGTTATTTCTTGCCTTCAGCTAGATTTTGAGCTTTTTTATCTTGCTCCTCTGGCTCTTTCAATTTTGATGATAGGGTCTCCATTTTAGATCTCTCCACTCTTCTCATGTGGGCACTTCTTGGTATATAATTTCCTCTACAGACTGCTTTAAATGTTTCCCAGAGATTCTGGTACGTTGTGTCTTCATTCTCCTTGGTTTTGAAGAACTTCTTTACCTCTGCCTTCATTTCATTGTTTATCCGATCAACATTCAAGAACCAGTTGTTCAGTTTCCATGAAGCTGTGCGTTTCTGAGTTATTTTCTGAATTCTGAGTTCCATCTTCATTGCACTATTGTCTGAGAGACTGTTTGTTATGATTTAAGTTATTTTGCATTTGCTGAGGAGTGCGTTACTTCCAATGATGTGGTTAATTTTGGAGTAGGTGTGATGTGGTGCTGAGAAGAATGTATATTCTCTGAATTTGTGGTGGAGTGTTCTGAAAATGTCTATCAGGTTTGCTTGTTCCAGGTCTGAGTTCAAGTCCTGGATATCCTTGTTAATTTTCTGTCTGGTTGATCTGTCTGATATTGACAGTGGAGTGTTTAAGTTTCCCACTATTATTGTGTGGGAGTCTAAGTCTCTTTGTAAGTCATTAAGAACTTGCCTTATATATCTGGGTGCTCCTGCATTGGGTCTATATATATTTAGAATTGTTAGCTCTTCTTGTTGTATCGATCCTTTTACCATTATGTAACGACCTTCTTTGTCCCTTTTGATCTTTGTTGCTTTAAAGTCTATTTTATCAGAGATGAGAATTGCAACTCCTGCTTTTTTTGCTCTCCATTTGCTTGGTAAATCTTCCTCCATCCCTTTATTTTGATTCTTTGTGTATCCTTGTATGTGAGGTGGGTTTCCTGGATACAACACACCATTGGGTTTTGGCTTTTTATTCAATTTTCCAGTCTGTGTCTTTTGATTGGTGCATTTATCCCATTTATATTTAGGGTTTATATTGTTATGTGTCAATTTGATACTGCCATTTTGATGCTAGCCGGCTGTTTTGCCCATTGGTTCATGTAGATTCTTCATTTTGTTTATGCTCTTTAGCATTTGGTATGCTTTTAGGATGGCTGGTACTCGTTGTTTCTTTCTATGTGTAGTGCCTCTTTCAGGAGCTCTTGTGAAGCAGGCCTGGTGGGGACAAAATCTCTGAGTACTTGCTTGTTCATAAAGAATTTTGTTTTTCCTTCACTTATGAAGCTCAGTTTGGCTGGATATGAAATTCTGGGTTGAAAGTTTTTTTCTTTAAGAATGTTGAATATTGGCCCCCACTTTCTTCTGACTTGTAGAGTCTCTGCCGAGAGATCTCCTGTGAGTCTGATGGGCTTCCCTTTGTGTGTGATCCGACCTTTCTCTCTGGCTGCCCTTAGTATTTTCTCCTTCATTTCAACCCTGGTGAATCTGACGATTATGTGCCTTGGGGTTGCTCTTCTTGCGGAATATCTTTGTGGTGTTCTCTGTATTTCCTGGAGTTGAATATTGACCTGTCTTGCTAGGTTGGGGAAATTTTCCTGGATAATATCCTGAAGAGTGTTTTCCAGCTTGGATTCATTCTCTTCATCACATTCTGGTACACCTATCAAACGTAGGTCGGGTCTCTTCTCATAGTCCCACATTTCTTGGAGATTTTTTTCATTCCTTTTTGAGCTTTTTTCTCTAATATCGGTTTCTCGTTTTATTTCATTGAATTGATCTTCGACTTCTGATATTATTTCTTCTGCTTGGTGAATTCGGCTGTTGAAACTTGTGCATGCTTCACGAAGTTCTCGTGTTGTGCTTTTCAGCAATTCATTCATATTCCTCTCTAGGTTGTCCATTCTTGTTATCAATTCCTCAAATCTTTTTTCAAGGTTCTTAGTTTCTTTTCACTGATTTAGAACATGTTCTTTTAGCTCACTGAAGTTTTTCATTATCCACTTTCTGAAGTCTCATTCTGTCATTTTGTAACAGTCATTCTCCATCCAGCTTTGTTCACTTGCTGGTGAGAAGGTTTGGTCCTTTGTAGGAGGTGAGGTGTTTTGGTTTCGGGTGTTTTCCTTCTTTTCACGCTGGTTTCTTTCCATCTTTATGGATTTATCCACCTGTCGTCTTAGAAGTTGCTAATTTTTCATTTGGGTCTCTGAGTGAACGCCCAGTTTGTTGATGATGAATTATGTCTGTTACTTAGTTTTTCTTCAAATGTTCTGGCCCCTCTTCTGTACAAGTGCTGAGGTGCACTCCAGGCCCTGCTTGTCTGGGGTACACCTGTAGAAACTTCAGAACAGTGAGAGATGCTACCAGTTTTTTCTTCTGCTATCTTTGTTCCAGAATGATGCCTGCCAAATGTCAGTCTTATTAGTCTTTTTTTGGGGTGACTCTTTGTACATACAGGGGTCAGGGAGCTGCTTGAGGAGACGGTCTGTGCTTTATAGAAGCTTCAGTGCTGAGCTGTGAGCTCCGTTGTTCATTCAGGGATGTTGGGAGAATGTGCCTATGTCTGCTGCAACAGAACTCATAACCCCCCCTTTTATTCCCCTTAGATGCTGTGTCTCAGGGAGTTGGGGCTTTCTTTATGAGTATCTGTTGCACTGTCCTGCCCAGCTAGGAGGCAGTCTATTCACTATTTTCCTGCCGGAACTCCACCGTGCTAGCACGGGTCTGCCCTGCTGCCATGGGCTCTGTTCTGTTGTGGTGTGCTCCGCCCACTTGGTGGATTCTCTCTGTTATGGCAGGTTGCCTCGGAAATGGCAGGCTGCGTCAGCCCTGGGCAGTACTTCAGTAGGGGCGGATTGGGTCTGTAGTGGCAGATGCCCCTCCCCCACCAGGCTGCGCCATCCTAGATGCCAGCAGCAAAACTCTCAGCCCCGAGTGCCTCCAATCGCCACCCTGCTTGTCCGCATGAGGATGGGACACTCTGAGCCCGATCACCCAGCTCCCTGCCTCAGAGTCCGTCCTCTCTCTCTTTTCCTCTCCCCAAGCTGAATGGTCAGCTCTCTCACTGGTGCCTGAGTAGCCTGCTGATAGGGCACTGGAATCCGTGTGATCTCTCGTGCCGCTGCCCACTGCAATGGCTCAGATTACGTTTCCCAGGAATTTGCTCGTCTGGCTCATTGTCCAAGTCCCATTCAATCTGATGGACATGCCAATCTGCCCTTCCAAATCTCAGATTGCCAGTTTAACAGGGCACCCAGACCAGTGAGTTTTGTGTCAGGTGCCCCTGCTCTGTGGCCCCGGCTTAGCTGAACCGGGCCTGCATGAGCCGGTTGCGCTAGCATCCCGTGTCTCTCCCACACCTGTGACTTTCAACGTTCTGTGGGCAAAAAAGGTCCATTCCGAGAATGTGGCTAAAACTCACCCTCTGCACCTTCACTGAGAGCTGCAATCCTGAGTCGGCTCTATGACGCCATCTTGCTACAAATCTCAAGGTGTCTATTTTATATGGCCTCTCATTAGAAGCTGCAGTTAAATAATAAACTTCTATGAAGTAATCAATTCACTGTTTAAGAAAGCCACGAATAAAGTGCCTCCCTGAAGGATACACACCTGGGTGACAGTCAGGAGTGTATTTCATATGGCCTTTCATTCTGGGAATCACTGAAGAATACACACATGATAGAGTGTCAGCAGGATATTTGGCATGCACACTCTTACAGAAACTATTTACATATTACGAACATGAAAAATAATTAGGAGTCTATGTCATATGGCTACTGATTAACACAATCAGTAAATAACACACACCTGTGGAGTAATAAGAAGTCTGTTTCATATGGCCACTCTTTCACTGCCTCACCGCATATTTCACACTTGTGATATAATCTGGAGTCTTTTTTTTATTTCCACTAATTCAGAGAATTACTGAATAATGCACATCTGTGGAATAGTCAGAAGTCCCTTTTCTATGGATACTCAATGAGAGCTTCACTGAATGTACACACCTGGAAAAATAGTCAGGATTCTGTTTTATCTCCTCATTCAGAGGCTAACTGAATAATGCACACCTGTGGAATTGTCAGGTGTCCTGCTCATGTTGCCTCTCATTCAGAGTGTCACTGAATAATGTGGAGTAATCAGGAGTTTATTTCATGTGGAGACATATTCAGAGCCTCAGTGAATAATACACACCCATGTGATAGTAAGGAATCTAATTATTATAGCCACATATTCAGAGCCTCACTAAATAATACACACCTGGAGAATAATTTGGACTCTATTTCCGATGGATAATCATTCAGAGCCTCAGTGAATAATGCACACCTGTGGAGTAGCCAGGAGTCTATTACATTTGGACACCTATTCCTAGCCTCAGTTGATAATATGCACCTGTGAAATAGTCAGGAGTATATTTCATATGGCCACTCATTCAGAGCCTCAGTGAATAATACTCACTTGGGGAATAGTCAAGAGTCTATTCTATAGGGACACTCTCTCAGTACCTTACTGAGTGGTACACACCTGGGGAATAGTCACGACAGTTTCATGTGGACATTCAATGAATGCCTCACTGAATAATGCACACCTGTGGAATAGTCTGGAATCTATTTCATTTGGTTACTCTTTCAGAGCCTCAGTGAATAATACACACCTAAAAAACATTGGGGACTGTGTTTATGTGGCCACTCATTCAGAGCCTCACGGAATAGGGCACACCTGGAGAATTTTCAAGAGTCTATTTAAAATGGCAATAAATTCAGAGACTCTGTGAATAACAAACACCTAGGGAATTGTGAGGAATCCAAATGACCACATATTCGGAGCCTCAGTGAATCATGCACACCAAGGAAATAATAGGGAGTCTATTGCTTATGCCTTCTCATTCAGCCCCTCAGTGTATAATGCACGTCTGTCAAGTATTGAGGGGTCTGTTTCATATGGCCACACATTTTGAGCCTCACTGAATAGTACACAATTGGAAAAATGTCAGGGGTGTATTTCACATGGCCACCCATTCAGAGGCTCAGTGAATAATTCACAGATGTTGATTATGCATGAGCCTTTCTCACATGGCGAACCATTCAGAGCCTCACTGAATGATACACATCTTCGGAATAGTCAGGATTGTATTTAATATAAACACTCATTATGGGCCTCAGTGAATCACGCTTGTCTGTGGAATACTGAGAATACTAATTAATATTACCTTCCAATTCATAGATTCCCTGAATATTACACACTGGTGAAATAACCAGAAGTCTCTTTCATATGGTGAGTCATTAGGAACCCCAAAAAATAATACAGTACTGGAGAAGAGTCAGGAGTCTATTTCATATGGCTACTCAGAGAATCAGAGAATAATGCACATATGAGGAATACTGAGTGAATATTAGGAGTCTATTTCATATGGCCACACAGAGCCTCAGTTAATAATGGACAACACGGTAATAGTCAGGATCCTGTTTCATATGACCACTGATTCAGTATCTCTCTGAAGGACACACTGGGGAATCGTCAGAATTCTGTTCCATTCAGAGCCTTACTGAATAAAGCACAATTGGGCAATAGTCAGGAGTTTATTTCATATGGCCTCTCCTTCGGAGCTTCAGTAAATAATGAATACCTGTGGAGTAGTCAGGACGCTATTTAAGATAGCCACAAATTAAGCACCTTCCTGAGTGATACACACCTGTGTGACAGTCAGGAGTCTATTTGATATGGACACTTATACAGAACCTCTTTGAATAATGCACATGTGATGAATAATCACTAGTCTATTTCATATGGTGATTCCTTTAAAGAATCATTGAATAACACACACCTGTGAAGTAAATTCGAGTTTCTTTCATATGGCCACCATTTCAGTGTTTCAGTGAAATATATATATATATATATATATATATATATATATATATATATATATCTGGCATAGCCAGGAATCTCTTTCATATGGCCACTTGCTCAGGGCATCAGTGAATAATACACCCCTAGGAAATTATACAGTGTCTACTTCAAATGGCCACACATTGAGAGTCTCTGTATATAATGCACACCTGAGGAATAGACAGGAGTCCTTTTGTAGTTTCACTTATCCAGACTCATTCAGTAATAAACACCCGGAAAAGAGTTAAGAGGCCTCTTCATTTAGCCACTCATTTAGAGCCTCAGTAAAAAATGCACACCTGTGGAACCGACACTGGTCTATTTTGTATGGCCACAAAATCAAAGCCTGAGTGAGTAATGCACAACTTTAGAATAATGAGGAGTCTAGTCTATATGCCCACTTAATCAGTTTTTCAGTCAATAATACACAGCTTAGAAATAGTAAGGTATCTATTTCATCTAATCACTTGCTCAAAGCCTCATTAAATAATACACACCTGTAAAAGTGTCAGAAGACTATTTCATATGGCCAAACATTCAGATCCTCAGTGACTAATACACACCGGGGAATACTCAGGACCCTATTACATATGGCCTCTCATTCAGAGCTTCGCTGAATAATGAACAACTGGGGGAATGTCAGGATTTTGTTTCATAAAGACACTCTTTCAGAGCCAAACCTAAAAATGCACTTTTGTGAGAATTCAGGAGTCTCTTTCCTATGTCCACTCATTCAGAGCCTCATTGAATAATACACAACTATGGAAATGTCAGGAGTATATTTCACTTGGACACTCATTCACAGCCTCATTGAATTATACATACCTGGAGAATACTTAGGAGCCTATTTAATATGGTGACTCATTCAAAAACTCGTGGAATAATGCACATCTGTGAAATAGTCTGGAGTCCATTTGATATCATGGTTAATTTAGTGCCTCAGTGGAAAATGCACACAGGAGGAATAGTTAAGTGACTATTTTATGTAGCCACTCATCCATACACTTAGTAAGTAATACACACCTGGGGAATAGTCAGGAGTCTATTTTATGTGGCCAATGATTCAGAAACACAGTGAATGCTACACACCTGTGGACTAGTTAGAGTCTATGACATATGGCCCCTCAATCAGAGCATTACTGATTGATGCACACATGGGAATTAGTCAGGATTCTATTTTATATCACCATTGTTAAAGAGCCTCGTTGAGTAATGCAAATCTGGTCAGTAATCCGGATGCTATATCATATGAACACTCATTCATAGCCTCAGTGAATAATGCACAACTGTAGAGTAGCCAGGATTGTCTTTCACACAGCCACTCATTCAGAGCCTCCGTGAATTAAACACACCTGTGGAACAGTCAGCAATTAATTTCATAAGGCCACTGACTCATAGCCTCAGTGAATAATGCACAAAATTACAGTACTCAGCAGTCTATTTCATAAGGCCACTCATTCAGTGATTCACTGAAAAATATAAATATTTGGGACAGACATCATCCTGTTTCATATGATCACAAAAGGAGAGCCTCACTGAGTAATACACACTTGGGGAAGAGTTAGGAGTCTACTTTATATGGCCACTCATTTACAGCCTAAGTGAGTAATGCACGCGTGAGGAATAGACACTAGTCTATTTTATATGGCCACAAAATCAAAGCCTGAGTGAGTAATGCACAACTTTGGAATAATCAGTTGTCTATTGCATATGCCCATATATTCAGAATCTGAGTCAATAATACACACCTGGGGAATCGTCAGAAGTCTATTTCATATGGTCACTAACTCAAAAACCCATTAAATAATACACACCTGTGGACGAGTCAGGAGACAATTTCATATGGCCAAAGTTTCAGAGCCTCACTGAATAATGCATATCTGGGGAATACTCAGAATATGACCTCTCCTTCAGAGCTTCACTGAATAAGGAACAGCTGTATAGTAGTCAGAATTCTATTTCATATATCCACGTATTCAGAGCCTCATTGAATAACATACACCTTGGGAAAAGTCAATTTTTAAAAAATTTTTATTGCATTTTAGGTTTTGGGGTACATGTGCAGAACGTACAAGATAGTTGCATAGGTACACACATGGCAATGTGTTTTTCTGCCTTCCTCCCCTTAACCCACATTCGGCATTTCTCCTCAGGATATCCCTCCCCAGCGCCCCCACCACTGTCCCTCCCCTATTCCCCCTATAGATCCCAGTGTGTACTACCCGCTCGCTGTGTCCAGGTGTTCGCATTTTTCTCACCCGCCTATGAGTGAGAATATGCATTGTTTCTTTTTCTGTTCTTGTGTCAGTTTGCTGAGAATGATGTTCTCCAGATTCATCCATATCCTTACAAAAGACACAAACTCATCATTTTTGATTGCTGCATAATATTCCATGGTGTATATGTGTCACATTTTTTCAGTCCAGTCTTTTATCAATGCGCATTTGGGTTGGTTTCAGGTATTTGCTATTGTAAACAGTGCTGCAATGAACATTCGTGTGCATGTGTACTTATAGTAGAACGATTTATAATCCTTTGGATATATACCCAGTAAAGGGATTGCTGGGTCAAATGATATTTCTATTTCTAGGCCTTGAGGAATCGCCACATTGTCTTCCACAATGGTTGCACTAATTTACCCTCCCACCAACAGTGTAAGAGTGTTTCTATTTCTCCACAAACTCTCCAGCATCTGCTGTCTCCAGATTTTTTAATGATTGCCATTCTAACTGGCGTGAGATGGTATCTCAATGTGGTTTTGATTTGCATCTCTCTAATGACCAGTGATCAGAGCATTTTTTCATGTGTTTGTTGGCCTCATGTATGTCTTCTTTTGTAAAGTGTCTGTTCATATCCTTTGCTCATTTTTGAATGGGCTTGTTTGTTTTTCTCCTGTAAATCTGTTTGAGTTCTTTGTAAATTCTGGATATCAGCCGTTTGTCAGATGTGTAAACTGCAAAGATTTTTTCCCATTCTGATGGTTGCTGATTCACTCTAGTGACTGTTTCTTTTGCTGTGCAGAAGCTGTGGAGTTTGATTAGGTCCCATTTGTCTATTTTGGCTTTTGTTGCCAATGCTTTTGGTGTTTTGTTCATAAAGTCCTTGCCTACTCCTATGTCCTGAATGGTTTTGCCTAGATTTTCCTCTAGGGTTTTTATGGTGTCAGGTCTTAAGTTTAAGTCTTTAATCCATCTGGAGTTAATTTTAGTGTAAAGTGTCAGAAAGGGGTCCAGTTTCTGCTTTCTGCACATGGCTAGCCAGTTTTCCCAATACCATTTATTAAGCAGGGAATCTTTTCCCCATTGCTGGTTTTTGTCGGGTTTATCAAAGGTTATATGACTGTAGATATGTTGTGTTGCCTTCGATGCCTCTGTTCTGTTCCATTGGTCTATATCTCTGTTTTGGTACCAGTACCATGCTGTTTTGATTACTGTAGCCTTGTAGTATAGTTTGAAGTCTGGTAGTGTAATGCCTCCTGCTGTGTTCCTTTTGCTTAGAATTGACTTGGCTATGCAGGCTCTCTTTTGGTTTCATATAAAACTCATGGTGGTTTTTTCCAGTTCTGTGAAGAAATTCAATGGTAGTTTGATGGGGATAGCATTGATTGTGTAAATTACTTTGGGCAGTATAGTTATTTTCACGATATTGATTCTTTCTAACCACGAACATGGAATGTTTCTCCATCTGTTTGTGTCCTCTCTTATTTCGTTGAGCAGTGTTTTGTAGTTTTCCTTGAAGAGGTCCCTTACGTTCCTTGTGAGTTGTATTTCTAGGTATTTTATTTCCTTTGTAGCAATTGTGAATGGCAGTTTGTTCTTGATTTGGTTCTCTTCAAGTCTGTTATTGGTGTATAGGAATGCTTGTGATTTTTGCACATTGATTTTATATCCTGAGACTTTACTGAAGTTGCTTATCAGTTTCAGGAGCTTTTTGGCTGAGGTGATGGGGTCTTCTAGGTATACTATCATGTCGTTTGCAAATAGAGACAATTTGGGTTCCACCTTTACTATTTGAATACCTTTTATTTCTTTTTCTTGTCTGATTGCTCTGGATAGAACTTCCAGTACTATGCTGAATAGGAGTGGTGAGAGAGGGCTTCCTTGTCTAGTCCTGAATTTCAAAGGGAATGCTTCCAGTTTTTGCCCATTAAGTATGATATTGGCTGTTGGTTTGTCGTATATACCTTTTATTACTTTGAGATGTGTTCCATCAATACCAAATTTATTGATGGCTTTTAGCATAAAGGGCTGTTGAATTTTGTCAAATGCCTTTTCTGCATCAATTGAGATACTCATGTGGTTTTTGTTTTTGCTTCTGTTTATGTGATGAATTACATTTACAGACTTGTGTATATATAACCAGCCTTGCATCCCCGGGATGAATCCTACTTGATCATGATGGATAAGTTTTTGAATGTGCTGTTGCAATCGGTTTGCCAGTATTTTATTGAAGATTTTTGCATCTATGTTCATCATGGATATTGGCCTGAAGTTTTCTTTTCTTTTTGAGTCTCTGCCTGGTTTTAGTATCATGATGATGTTGGTCTCATAAAATAATTTGGGAAGGGTTCCCTCATTCTGGATTATTTGAAATAGTTTCAGAAGGAATGGTACCAGCTCCTTTTTATGTGTACTGGTAGAATTCGGCTGTGAAGCCATCTGGACCAGGGCTTTTTTTTGTATGTGGTAGGCTCTCAATTGCTTCCTCGACTTCAGACCTTGTTATTGGTCTATTCATAGTTTCGGCTTCCTCGTGGTTTAGGCTTGGGAGGACACAGGTGTCCACGAATTTATCCATTTCTTCTTGGTTTACTAGTTTATGTGCATAGAGTTGTTTGTAGTATTCTCTGATGATGGTTTGAATTTCTGTGGAATCTGTGGTGATTTCCCCTTTATCGTTTTTTATTGCATCTATTTGGTTGTTCTCTCTTTTCTTTTTTATCAGTCTGGCTAGTGTTCTGTCTATTTTGTTGATCTTTTCGAAAAACCAGCTCTTGAATTTATTGATTTTTTGCAGGGTTTTTCTTGTCTCTATCTCCTTCAGTTCTGCTCTGATCTTGATTATTTCTTGTCTTTGGCTAGGCTTTGATCTTTTTTGATCTTGTTCCTCTAGCTCTTTCAATTTTGATGATAGGTTGTCAATTTTGGATCTCTACACTATTCCCATGTGGGCACTTATTGCTATATATTTTCCTCTACAGACTGCTTTATATGTGTCCCAGACATTCTGGTATGTTGTGTCTTCATTCTCCTTGGTTTCAAAGAACTTTCTTCTTTCTGCCTTCATTTCATTGTTTATCCAATCAACATTCAAGAGCCCGTTGTTCAGTTTCAATGAAGCTGTGCGGTTCTGAGTTATTTTCTGAATTCTGAGTTCTAACTTGATTGCACTATGGTCTGAGAGAGTGTTTGTTATGATTTCAGTTGTTTTGCATTTGCTGAGAAGTGCTTTAATTCCAATTATGTGGTCAATTTTGGAGTAGGTGTGATGTGGTGCTGAGAAGAATGTATAATCTGTAGATTTGAGATGGCGAGTTATGTAAATGTCTGTCAAGTTTGCCTGTTCCATGTCTGAGTTCAAGCCCTGGATATTCTTGTTAATTTTCTGTCTGGTTGATCTGTCTGCTATTGACAGTGGAGTGTTAAAGTTTCTCACTATATTGTTATGTGTGGGAGTCTAAGTCTCTTTGTAAGTCATTAAGAACTTGCCTTATATATCTGGGTTCTCCTGTATTGGGTCCATATATATTTAGGATAGTTAGCTCTTCTTGTTCTATCGAATTTTTTGCCATTATGTAATGACATTCTTTGTCCCTTTTGATCTTTGTTGCTTTCAAGTATTTTATCAGAGATGAGAATTGCAACTCCTGCTTTTTTTTGCTCTCTGCTGGCTTGGTAAATCTTTCTCCATTTCCTTAGTTTGAGCCTTTGTGTATCCTTGCTTGTGAGATGGGTTTTCTGGATACAGCACACTGATGGGTTTTGGTTTTTTATCCAATTCGCCAACCTGTGTTTTTTGATTGGTGCATTTAGTCCATTTACATTTAGGGTTAATATTGTTATGTGTGAGTGTGATACTTCCATTTTGATACTATCTGGCTGTTTTGTCTCTTGGTTGATGCAGATTCTTCATTTTGTTGATGCTCTTTAGCATTTGGTATGTTTTTAGAATGGCTGGTACTGGTTCTTCCTTTCTATGTGTAGTGCCTCTTTCAGGAGCTCTTGTAAAGCATGCCTGGTGGGTACAAAATCTCTGAGTTCTTGCTTGTTGGCAAAAGATTTTATTCTTCCTTCACTTATGATGCTCAGTTTGGCTGGATATGAAATTCTGGGTTGAAAGTTCTTTTCTTTAAGAATGTTGAATATTGGCCCTTACTCTCTTCTGGCTTGTAGAATTTCTGCCAAGAGATCTGCTGTGAGTCTGATGGGCTTCCCTTTGTGGGTGACCCGACCTTTCTCTCTGGCTGTCCTCAGTATTTTCTTTTTCATTTCAACTCCGGTGAATCTGACGATTATATGCCTTGGGGTTGCTCTTCTTGCAGAATATCTTTGTGGTGTTCTCTGTATTTCCTGGAGTTGAATATTGGCCTGCCTTGCTAGGTTGGGGAAATTTTCTGGATAATATCCTGAAGAGTGTTTTCCAGCTTGGATTCATTCTCTTCGTCACATTCTGGTATGCCTATCAAACGTAGGTTAGGTCTCTTCACATAGTCCCACATTTCTTGGAGATTTTGTTCATTTCTTTTTGTGCTTTTTTCTCTAATCTTGGTTTCTAGTTTTATTTCATTGAGTTGATCTTTGACTTCTGATATTTTTTCTTCTGCTTAGTAAATTCTGCTGTTGAAACTTGTGCATGCTTCGTGAAGTTCTCGTGTTGTGTTTTTCAGCTCCTTCAATTCATTCATATTCTTCTCTAAGTTGTCAATTTTTGTTATCATTTCCTCGAATCTTTTTTCAAATCTTTTTTCAAGGTTCTTAGTTTCTTTGCCTTGATTTAGAACATGTTCTTTTAGCTCACTGAAGTTTCTCATTATCCACCTTCTGAAGTCTAATTTTTTTCATTTCATCACTCTTATTCTCTGTCCAGCTTTGTCCCCTTGCTGGTGAGGAGTTTTGGTCCTTTGTAGGAGGTGAGGTGTTTTGGTTTCGGGTGTTTTCCTCCTTTTTGCACTGGTTTCTTCCCATCTTTGTGGATTTATCCACCTGTCGTCTTAGTAGTTGCTGATTTCGATTGGGTCTCTGAGTAGATGCCCAGATTTTTGATAATGAAGTATTTCTGTTATTTAGTTTTTCTTTTAACTGTTTAGCCCCTCTGCTATATGAGTGCTGAGGTCCACTCCAGGCCCTGCTTGTCTGGGGTTCACCTGTAGCAGCTGCGGAACAGTGAGGGATGTTATCAGTTTCTTCTTCTGCTATCTTTGTCCCAGAATGATGCTCGCCAAATGTCAGTCTGATTAGTCCTTTTTTGAGGTGGCTCTTTGGATATTCAAAAGTCAGGGAGCTGCTTGAGGAGACAATCTGTACATCATAGGAGCTCCAGTGCTGAGCTGTGAACTTTGTTGTTCATTCATGGTTGTTGGGCTAATGTGTCTTCTGCAGCAGAACTTATGAAAGCTCCTTTTTTTTTCCCTCAGATGCTTTGTCTCAGGGAGTTGGGTTTTTTTTTTATGAGTATCTGTTGTACTGTCCTGCCAAGCTAGGAGGCAGTCTATTCACTATTTGCCTGCTGGGGCTCTGCCCTGCTAGCGCTGGTCCACCTTGCTGCCACAGGGCTCCATTCTACTGTGGTACGCTTTGCCCTGTTGGCGGCATCTCTCTGTTATGGCTGGTTGCCTCAGCAATGGCAGGCTGCATCAGCAGTGGGTGGTACCTCAGTAGGGGCAGATTGAGTCCATAGTGGCAGACGCCCCTCCTCCACTGAGCTGCACTGTTTGGATTCAGCTGACCCCACAGCAAAACTTTCAACCCTGAGCGCCTCAAATCATCGTGCTGCTTGTCTGCATGAGGGAGGGACCTCCCTAGCCTGATCAACTGGCTCCCTGCCTCAGAGTCCCTCCTCTCTCTTTCTCTCTTTTTCTTTTTAAATTGAATGGTTGACTCTCTCACATGCGCCCCAGTTGCCTGCTGATTGGCCACTGGGATCTGTGCGATCTCCCCTGTGGTGACCCACTGCACTGGCACAAATTGCTCTTCCCAGGAATCTCCTATTCTGGCTCACCATCAAAGTCCCTTTCAATCAAATGGACATGTCAATCTGCCCTCCCAAAACTCAGATTGCTGTTTTAACAGGGCAACCAGACCAGTGAACTTTGTGTGTGCTGCCACTGTGCCGTGGCGCGGTGCTGGCCAAAACAGCCACTCAAGCGGGCTGCTCTGCTCTCCTGTGTCTCTCCTACACCTGGGAATTTGCCAGTAGTGTGGGCTACAAAAGTCCATCTGAAAATGCACCTAGGACTCATTCTCTGCACCTTCACTGAGAGGTTCAATCCTGTTTTTTTTCTACGGCGCCATCTTAGAACCGCTCCCTTGGAAAGTCAAGTTACTATGTCATATAGCCACTCCTATAGAGCCGAACGTAAAAATGCACGCCTGAGGACTATTCAGTAGTCGCTTTTCTATGGCCACTCATTCAGAACCTCACTGAATAATACGGACCTATGAAAAAATCAGAAGTGTATTTCACATGGCCACTCATTCAGAACCTTAGGGAAGAATCATATATACCTGGGGAATACTCAGAATTCTATTTAATATAGTCACTTATTCAGAGACTCACTGAATGATGCACACCTGGGGAATAGTCTGGAGTCTATTTGATATGACTGTTCACCCAGTGCCTCAGTGGGAAATGCACAGCTGAGAAATATTCAAGAGGATATAGTCAGGAGTCTATTTTATATGGTCACTCTTTAGGTAACTTACTGAATAATACACAACTGGGGAATAGTCAGAGGCCATGCCATTTGGCCAATCAATCACAGCATTAACAAATATTGCACAATGGGGCAATAGTCCGGAGCCTATTTCAAATGGCATCTTATTCAGTGCTTCAGTTCCTAATAAACAACTTTGGAGTAGTCAGGACCCTTTTTAAGGTAGCCCCAAATTTAGCACCTCCCTGAATAATGCACACATGAGTGATTGTCAGGAGGCTATTTGATATGGACACTCATACAGAACATCTTCGAATACTGCACATGTGGGGAATAAACACTAGTGTATTTTATATGGTGGTTCTTTTGAAATATCAAGAAATAACGCACACCTGTGGAGTAAAATGGGGTCTATTTTATATGGCCACTCTTTCAGTGTTTCAGTGAATAATATGTATATCTGAATAGTCAGGAATCTCTTTCATATGGCCAATCGTTCAGGGCCTAGGTGAATAATACACTCCTTAGAAGCAGTCTTCAGATGTCTACACATTCAGGGTCTCTGTAAATAATGCACACCTGGGCAATAGCCAGGAGACTCTTTTTTTTATGCCCACTTATTCAGAATCTCATTCAGTAATACACACCTAAGGAAGGGTTAAGAGTCTACTTTATATAGCCACTCATTTAGAGCATCAGTGAATAATGCACACCAGGGTTACAGTCTAAAGCCTCTTTTGTATGGCCATTCATTCACTGCCTCACTGAATGATACAAACCAGGGGAATTATAAGAATTATATTCCATACTACCACTCATTCAGAGCCTTATGGAATAATTTACAATGGGCAATAGTCAGGTGTCTATTTTATATGGCCTCTCATTCAGAGCTTCAATTAAAAAATAAACCTCTATGGAGTAGTCAAGTCACTGTTTAAGAGAGCCACGAATTAAGTGCCTCCCTGAATAATACACACATTGGTGATAGTCAGAACTGTATTTCATATGACCTCTCATTCTGGAAATCACTGAAGAATACACACATGATGGAGTGTCAGCAGTATATTTCGTATGCACACTCATACAGAACCTGTTTAAATAATGCAAACATGGAGAACAATTAGGAGTCTATGTCATATGGCTACTGATTCACACCATCAGTGAATAACGCACCCCTGTAGAGTAATAAGAAGTCTGTTTTATATGGCCACTCTTTTACAGCCTCACCGCATATTACACACTTGTGATATAATCTGGAGTCTATTTCTTATGGCCACTCATTCAGAGGTTTACTGAATAATGCACGCCTGCTGAATAGTCAGAAATCCCTATCCTAGTGCCTCACTGAATGTACACACCTGGAGAAATATTCAGAATTCTGTTTTATCCATTTACTCAGAGTCTCACTGAATAATACACACCTATGGAATAGTCAGGTGTCTTTTTTATGTGGCCTCTCATTCGGAGTGTCACTGAATAATGTGGAGTAGTCAGTAGTCTATTTCATGTAGAAACATATTCAGAGCCTCAGTGAATAATAAACACCGGCGTGATAGTAAGGAATCTAATTAATATGGCCACATATTCAGAGCCTCACTGAAATAATACACACCTAGACACTAATTTGGAGTCTCTTTCCGATGGATATTCATTCAGAGCTTCGGTGAATAACGCACACCTGTGGGGTAGCCAGGAGTCTATTTCATTTGGACACTCATTCTTAACCTCAGTGGATAATATGCAGCTGTGGAATAGTCAGGAGTCTATTACATATGGCCACTCATTCAGAGCCTCAGTGAATAATACACACTTGGGGAATAGTCAAGAGTCTATTTTACATGTCCACTCTCTCAGTACTTTACTGAGTGATACACATCTGGGGAATAGTCAGGACAGTTTCACATGGACACTCAATGAGTGCCTCACTGAATAATGTACACCTGTGGAATAGTCAGGAATCTATTTTATTTGGTCATGCTTTCAGAGCATCAGTGAATAATTCACACCTAGAAAACATTGGGGAGTGTGTTTCATGTGGCCACTCATTCAGAGCCTCATGGAATAGGGCACGCCTGGAGATTTCTCAAGAGTCTATTTGGAATGGCAATGCATTCAGAGACTCTGTGAATAACACACACCTAGGGAATTGTGAGGAATCCATTCCAAATGGTCACAAATTTGGAGCCTCAGTGAATCATGCACCCCAAGAAAATAATCAGGAGTCTATTGCTTATGCCCTCTCATTCAGCCCCTCAGTAAATAATGCACGTCTGTCGAGTACTGAGGGGTTTGTTTCATATGGCCACTCATTTCGATCCTCACTGAATAGTACACAACTGAAAAAAAATCAGGGGTGTATTTTACATGGCCACTCATTCAGAGGCTCAGTGAATAATTCACAGCTGTTGAGTACTCAGGAGCCTTTCTCATATGGTGAATCGTTTACAGCCTCACTGAATAATACACAGCGTGGAGATAGTCAGTATTCTATTTAATATAAACACACATTATGAGCCTCAGTGAATCACGCATGTCTGTGGAATACTGAAAATACTAATTCATATTACCCCCCAGTTCATAGATTTTCTGAATATTACACACTTGTGAAATAATAATAAGTCAATTTTATATGGTGAGTCATTAGGAACCCCAAGAAATTATACACTACTGGGGAATAGTCAGGAATCAATTTCATATGGCCACTCAGAGAATCAGTAAATAATGCACACATGAGGCATACTCGGTGAATATTAGGACTTTATTGAATATGGGCACACAGAGACTCAGTGAAAAATGCACACCACAATAATTATCAGGATACTGTTTCATATGACCACTGATTCAGTATCTCACTGAATGTCACACCGGGAAATTGTCAGGATTCTGTTCCATAGGACCATTCATTAAAACCCTTACTGAATAATGCACAAAAGGGCAATAGTCAGGAGTCTATTTCATATGGCCTCTCCTTCAAAGCTTCAGAGCATAAAAAACACCTGTGGAGTAGTCATGACCCTATTTAAGAAAGCCACAAATTAAGTACCTCCCTGAATGATACACACCTGGGTGACAGTCAGGAGTCTACTTAAAATGGCTACACATTCAGAGTCTCTGTAAATAATGCACACCTGGTCAATAGACAGGAGTCTCTTTTTTATGCCCACTTATTCACAAATACACACCTGCAGAAGAGTTAAGTGTCTACTTCATATAGCCACCCATTTAGATCCTCAGTGAATAATGCACACCAGAATAATAGTCTGGAGACTCTCTCATATATCCTCTCATTCAGTGCCTCAATGAATGATACACACCTGGGAAATCATCAGTATTCTATTTCATACTGTCTCTCTTTCAGAGCCTTATTGAATAATTCACAATGGAACAATAGTCAGGTGACTATTTTATATGGCCTCTCATTTAGAGCTTCAGTTTATAATGAACTTCTATGAAGTAGTCAGGACGCTATTTATGGTAGCCACAAATTAAATGCTTTCCTTAATAATAAACACTTGGGGGATAGTCAAAAGTCTATTTTATATGATTTTTTTTAATTTTTATTGCATTATAGATTTGGGGGTACATGTGCAGAACGAGCAAGATAGTTGCATAGGTACACACATGGCAGTGTGCTTTGCTGCCTTCCTCCCCTTCACCCACACTTGGTATTCATCCCCAGGCTATCCCCCCC